>OX637466.1:7007028-7098065 GCA_951799995.1 Trifolium subterraneum | reverse complement strand
TTTCAGAACATTAATAATATATAACTATTATTATAGGGTCTAAAAATTAATCTACTGAGTATATCATATATTGTATAAACAATAACGATATATGACTAATATTATAAGACCTCAAAATTTTGATTTGAAGCCTCCAAAATTTTGAGACCCGATGTCGTCGCTCACCCTGCACCCCTTATAGGGCCGGGCCTGCTCGAAGCAACCAGGTCACCAAACACAACGATATTCAAAGAAACACATAAGAACTTAGATCGAGTGATGAGTCCAATACGTTAGTAACCAAACCCTTACGGATTAACAGAACCATACCCTTTCGGGTTTTTGACACCAATTACTAACATTAATTAATATATATCTCTCTATAAATAACTCGTTGTTGGAACAAAGAACACATTTATGTGTGAATTGAAAATAAAATATTGAGTCCCGCTTTGGGTAGTAGAACATATTAGTATGTCTTATATACTAATGTGTATTTTGAGATAAAAATAATAAAAGGTAAACTCTACATATTATTATTATTATTAGCACATTCTATAGGTTGTTGTGAACTCACTTGAGTTACTAAATAATAGGAAGAATAGTAGAAAAAGTCATAACATGTGTTCCTAAATATTCGGCCACATCACCTTCTACTAAGTCATGAGTATGATGTCAATTTGATAGGAATTAAATGAGTGGCATCTTTACTTCCTATAATTAAGGACATGTTATTTTCCTTATGAGATTAGAGAACTACCCTAATTAAAAATACAACACGATCAGTCTTGTAAAAGAGGCTTGGCTACAAGCTCCATTGGTGTGATTAGGATACAGATAGTCCAAAAATTATTTGAGTTCATATGTATATCGTCCAACATGAAACTGCCAGTGCTGAGTGCTGACTTCTAAATCCTGGCACTTAATGTGCGGCAAAGAGTGTTGGATTATTTTGTTTGAGCACTGGACACAATCTAATGGGTGATATGTGGTTGATATGTGATAGCTTCCATGTTCACTTCTTGCAATTACCATATGTTTCATTCTGCAATTACAATTTCTTGTGGATGCTTGCTAAGAGGTAATTGAAATAATCTTTTGATATTATTATACATGTTGTATATAATAATATATTAATTATTTACAGTTTCATATAACTAGTGCACCGACTGTGGAATGATGCTAAGATATTAGAAATTTTATTTGTCTGTCGACAACTAAGGAAAGAGAATTAGTCTTTTATATTTAATCATATACATTTATTTTGTAACAAAGAGAGTATATGCAATTTTTCACAATCAGAGAGAGTATATGCATTATCTATTTATATTTGTGTTATAAGTATTCAAACCACAATGTTGCTGCTAATCTACGGCTATAAGCAATAATACTAGTACTTGTATTAGTATTAGTTAATTTAAGAGTGATTAAAGTATCACAGTTCCTTCAAATTTATAAGAATGGTCATAATATCATATTCCCTTTGTCTTAAGAATGGTCCAAGTACCATATAAGAATGGTCTCAGTACCATATTAGAGTGGTCATCGCACCATATTAGAATGGACTTAAAATCATAGCGCACTGATTTTAGTACCATATTGCGGGTGTAAATCTTGCCCGATATCTACAGTGCAGTATTTATCGGTATCAGTTGAACTGGACTGTTTTATCCTGGGGACTTCGTGGTTGATCGTCTGCCTTGCACAATTTTGGGCAGTGTCGCGAAACGTCTTAAAGAAAACGACCTAGTACGCGACTCAATCCAGTAATATCTTTGGTAGCTGAAAATTATTTTAGACAATTTTTGACATCGGGGTCAACACTCGTATTTATGGAATTTACGCTTAACAACTCATTATATTTTTTAGTGTACAAAAAAACTCATTCTATTTTTTGTAAACTTAAATCCGCACCATAATTTAAATAAATCTTAAAAAAATTGTACTAATTAAAGGGATGTCTCTTAGAAAACTCTATAAAAAAGATTTGAAACATATTAAAATGAAAATTTTTTACTATCTTGCGTCAATTGAGAAGTATAATTTATTTGTAAGAGAATGAGAAATTATATGTAATTTAATAAAATAATTTTTTATTAACGTTATGAGTAACTAAAATGAAAGAAATGGGATTCGATCGGGAGGTAAGTAAAATTTGGCAAAAAAAATTTTTTTTTTAAAAGTCCATTTTGAATCTTTCATAGGATTCAACCCTAAAGGATTTTATTAACCACTTAAATTTATACAATTTCTCATAATTTCTTTTTCACATATATAAAATTATATATATATAATTCCCGTGAGCTTAGCTCAGTTGGTAGGGATATCGCACTATATGTGCAGGAGCCCGGGTTCGAACCCGGGATACTCCACTTATTCACCTTTAAGGTGAATTTTCTAGCCACTAGGCTACTTGACTAAAAAAAAAAAAAAATTATATATATATTTATCTTAATTTGTATGATATTGAAATAACTTGTTATTATATATAAAAAATAATTAAAAATTAATAACTTGTAATTTGGACAAAGTTTTTTCCGTTTAAGTGGACTTTCACTTCATAAACATAAAACGATAATATTTGACTTAATAAATATTCTCTTATGACATTATTCAAAAAAAAAAAAAAAAAATTCTCTTATGACATACTAACTACTAAAGCGTATGGGGTTTCGACAGGCAGTTAGTGATTGTGATTTAACAGATATTCCAATTAAGGGTCATCAGTTTACTTGGATAAAGAGTCGAGGTACTCCTCATGTGATTGAAGAAAGGTTAGATAGGGCTATGACTAGCACTAGTTGGCTTCAGTTATTTCCCCAGGTAAGGTTAACTAATCTTCTGGCTTCACATTCAGACCATAGTCCTATATTGCTACAGTGTAAGCCTATTATTAGGACACATATCAATCATTCGTTTCGGTTTGAGAATAGTTGGCTACAGGAGCCTGATTTAGAGGATGTGGTGGTTGAGGGTTGGGGGGGAGAGAGAATCTGGAGGTGGTTGACCGAGTGACTAGATGTGCTAATAAGCTTCAAAGGTGGGGAAAAAAGAAAAGGATAAGGTTTAAAGAGGAGATTGATGAATGTGTTAGGCGGATGAATGAGCTACGCGGTAACCAGGATGAAGAGGGCAGTATACAATTGCAAGAGTTATCGGAGAGGCATGCCACTTTGCTGATACAAGAGGAGGGGTACTGGAAACAAAGGGCTAAAATGCATTGGCTCTAAGAGGGGGATATGAACACTAGATTTTTCCATATGTCAGCAATTGTGCGTAGCAAAAAGAAGGTCACAAAGTTGATTGCTGATAATGGTACAGAGGCACATACTCAGGAAGAACTTTGTGAGGTGGCCAAGAGTTACTTTGATACTCTCTTCAAGCCAAGAGATGGAGATCATGATCCCGTACTTAATCTTATTCAGCCGAGAGTGACCGACGATGATAATCTTGTTCTGACGGCACCTATTACTAAAGTTGAAATTCAGCAAGCGTTGTTTCAGATGCATCCAGACAAATCTCCTGGACCAGATGGGTTTAATCCAGCTTTCTATCAGAGATTTTGGGAGCAGTGTAGTGATGATATATTTAGTGCCGCCTCTACTTGGCTAGAGAGGGGATATTTCCCTACCAGTCTCAATGACACAAATATTTGTCTTATTCCTAAATGTGACAATCCTACATCAATGAAGGATTTGCGCCCTATTTCGCTTTGTAATGTCTTGTATAAAATGATCTCTAAAGTGTTAGCCAACAGGCTGAAGTGTTGTCTAGATAAATGTGTTTCTCAAGAGCAGTCAGCTTTTGTGGAAGGTAGATCAATCCTTGATAATGCTCTTATTGCCACAGAAGTTATCCGTGCTTTGAAGCGGAAGACAAAGGGTAGAAGAGGTGACTTGGCACTAAAGATTGATATTAGTAAAGCCTATGATAAGGTGGATTGGGGTTTCCTCCGCGGAGTTATGACTAGGATGGGGTTCACTGATGTCTGGATTCGGTGGGTTATGATGTGTGTTAGTTCAGTCAATTACTCGGTATTGATGAATTCTGACCGAGTTGGCCCTATTTCGCCAGGACGAGGATTGCGACAGGGTGATCCATTATCTCCTTATTTATTTATTTATTTTGGTAACAGAATGTTTAACTGCTCTCATTCACCAGGCTGTTAGTAGGGGTGACCTTCATGGAGTGAGGATTTGTCGTGGTGCTCCAGAGGTCTCTCATCTTTTGTTTGCAGATGATTGTTTCTTATTCTGTAGGGCTAATGTAGCTGAGGTGAATGAACTCATGAGGATTTTACATACTTATGAAACAGCATCAGGTCAGGAAGTTAACCTAGTTAAATCAGAAGTTTTTATTAGTCGGAATATGTCTCAGGCAGCTAAAGAATATCTCTCTCGTATCCTTGGTGTCAAACTTGTATTGGGTATGGTATATATCTCGGATTACCGTCCATGGTTGGCAGAAGTAAAAAAACAATATTTTCCTATATCAAGGATCGTATTTGGAAAAGAATTAACTCCTGGAGAGGGCGTGCGCTGTCTAAGGCAGGCAAGGAAATCATGATAATGTCGGTTCTGCAGGCAATACCCTCCTATGTAATGAGTATGTTTATTCTTCCTGCTTCACTTATTGATGATATTGAAAAAATGATAAATGCTTTTTGGTGGAGGAACGGTAGTACTAATAATAATAATACTAAAGGTATTCATTGGTTAGCTTGGGAGAGACTTGCTTGCTCGAAGGCTTATGGGGGTTTATGCTTTCGTAATTTTGAAGCTTTTAATAAGGCTATGGTTGCAAAACAAGTTTGGAATATCGTCCAGAATCCGAACTCATTGGTAGCAAAATTAATCAAAGCTAGATATTTTCCAAGTTCCTCTTTATTTGAGGCACGATTGGGATACAACCCCAGCTTTGCATGGCGTAGTATGTGGCAAGCTAGACAAATTCTTTCTCTTGGATGTAGGTGGCGGATTGGGAGTGGGGATAATATTCGTGTTATGCATGATCCTTGGTTGCGTGGGAGTGCTAATAGATGGGTGCCCTCGCCTCAACCAGCAGGTGTCTATCAGTTATCTGTCAGAGATTTGTTACACGACAACTATAAAGCGTGGAATATAGTTAAGGTTCGAAACTTGTTTTCAAGGGATGTAGCGGAGAAGATTATGGAAACACCACTTGTTAGCTCAGTCCGTGAGGATAAAGTGGTCTGGGAGGAGGAAAGAAATGGGTGTTATTCAGTGAAATCCGGGTATAAGTTAGCTATGCGTTACTTAATAGGTAGCGACAAATATCATGTTATGGGTAATTGGAATGGTGTTTGGAAAGCTCAAGCTCCGCACAAGGCACGTCATTTACTTTGGCGCTTATGTAGAGGATGTCTCCCGACTCGTTCTCGATTGTTGGAAAGATAGTGGAATGTACTCTCAATTGTCCTGTGTGTGATGAGGAGATTGAGGATGAACTTCAGATATTCTTTAGGTGTGCAGTAGCCCGGGATAGTTGGAGTGCAGCTGGTCTGTCGTCTGTCTTACATAATGCTACGTACCAACAAACTAATGCTATGGATCGTATTTTCGCTATTTGCAACAATAAAAGTAGTGATACTGTTGGTAGAGTGACTATGTTACTCTGGTGCATTTGGCAAAATCGTAATGATAAGCTTTGGAATGATAATGTACAGATGCCACGTCAAATTGGAAGACATGCTTTTGATGCTTGGAATGATTGGTACTCAGTACATAAGTTACAGAGTAATAATGCGAGCAGAACTACAGAAGCGGATTTAGTAAGGTGGGAGAAACCAGCTCTAGACTGGGTAAAATGTAACGTTGATGTTGCCTTTGTGTCTGGATCTGGAAGGACCTCGATGAGATTGTGTTTTCGCGATAATAGTGGTCACTTCATGGCTGGTATGACAAAATGGCAGCAAACTGTGATTTCATCTATAGAAGGAGAAGCATGAGCTTTACTTTTAGCAATGGAAGAAGCAAGACATAGGGGACTGAATCGAGTTCAATTTGAAAGTGATTCGAAAGTTTTGATAGAGGCCATTCATATGAAGCATAGAGGCAACTCTGAATTTTTGTCAATTGTTCATGATATCCTTAGTCTTATGTCATCTTTTATAAACTTTGAGGTTAAGTTTGTTAGGAGGCAAGCGAATTTGGTTGCTCATACTCTTGCTAGGGCGGCCAATTCTTGGGCTAGCTTCCATAGATTTGAGAATATTCCCTTTTGTATTGAACGTTTAGTTTTTAATGAAATACAGTAAGTTTGTTTGATTCAAAAAAAAAAAAAACTACTAAAGTGTATACACAGTCAAATGTTAAAGGTTTTTTTGATGAAGTCAAATGTTTAAGTTAAATGCATATTGAGCCGAAGAATTCTCTCCTCCCCCAAGTTCGGAATCTCTTCAACCTAACTCAACTCTTATCTCGAATCTCTTTCATGTGAGTTGAGATCCACTCCATTTCCTTATCCTCCATTGCCTCCATTTTCTTTGATAGATGTATGACATTTGGCAATCTAATATTTTAATGGTCCAGATTAAAATTATTTTTATTTTTAATTTTTAAATGATAATAGAGAAACACATTTGATTTTGCTGTTTCTCCTCGTCAATCTCCGTTTTGCAGAACACGGCTATGAAACGACACAGCAACAAGGAAGCCGCACTCCGTCGTAAGCGGCGGTGGTTCTCCCCTCTTCTTCCTCTTTCTTTATTGTCTCTTTAAAACAAGTCGTTCGCGTCAATTTAAATACTCTCTAGTATTGCTAGAAAAAGATTTGGGAAATTTGTTAAGATTTAAGATGGTTGTTACTGGAATCAATTTGATTTTTAGCAGCGAAATCTTATTTCTTGTTAAACGGAATTGAAGGTTGTTACTGGAAACTATTTTTGAGAAAAGATCTGATTTTTCTTTTAACTAATTTGCAAATCTTTGGGAACTATTTTGCCAAAATCATTGGGGAAAAATTCCATATCCAGACTAGTGAGTTTGAGAGAAAGAAAGCGGCCAATGTTATAGACAAAGCGGCAGCGGAGCTTTGGTGTAGTTGTGGCCGTCACGGTGGCGCTGCAACCCTGTTCAATTTCAACCCGAAAAGGGGAATGACTAACAATCGATTGCGAGCCTGAGAAACAACAAAGGAGAGTTGATTTGTTTTGACAGAGAAGAGGGAATTGAAAGGGAGAACATGGAGTATGATGCATCTGCGTTTTTTTATTGATTTTGTTTTTGAACCATTGATTTGTTTTTTATCCACATGGCAGACATCTGTTAAAAGAATTGGACAATATGGAGCATAAGAAAATGTAGTGGATCTGGACTCCTTTCATGGGGTCAAAACACTCAATTTAATATAGTGCTTCATGGTGATTCAATCCCAACCCTTAAAAATAGGGTTTTCCTGATTTTAAGTTAATCTTCACATGTTTAATTATTTTTCTTTTCAATTAAGTTAACAGAGACCAAATTGAGAGAAAAATGATAAATTATAAACTTTAAGCTACATGGCGTGTTTGGATCGACTTATTTTTAATTTAACTATAAGTATATGTTAAATTTGCAACTATTTGGGAGACCTTATGAAAACAACGTATGTCACTTTTATTCAACTTTTATAAATCCACCAAGATTGCATATAGGATATTCAAAATTTATTTTATTTTTTTTCAGTAAAAATATATTTTGTAAGTTTACTAAAACAAGCTTAAGGTCTTGAATTAACTTGTCAAAAAACGCAATATAAAAATACCGTAAACTATAAGTTTGTGATCATAAAGTAGCAATTATCAAATGAATCTTGTTTAATCATGTGAACTTATAAGCAATGTAGTAGAGTAGTTTATTGTGCTTTGTCAAACCACAGGTCAATTCAAATTGAAAATTCTCATGTGTCCTCAATCCTTATAATTCATCAATTATTTTAGATGTTATTGAAGCAAGTTAAAAGATTATTACACCAATTTAAAAAAATAAAAAAGTAGAAATAATGTGATTAATAATTTTTGACAAATTTGACAATACTCCCCTTAACATAATGTTACTCCAAGTAATTGCTAACCAAATTAAAATTAAGTGTCAGACTTTAACATATTATTTCCTTTTCATCTATGAACCAAAAACATTGAAATGACTCTAAATATGTTCTCCCATATCTTCCAGTAAAAAATACAATTAAAAAAGAAAATTGATGTTCTCCATCTTCCTAAACACAAGGCACAAACTAAATCATTGGAATTATCAATAATTCCTTTTTTTACCAAAGCTCCTGAACTCCCTCTAATTAGGAGTTTAGCTCCTCTAGTTTGGTCATATGAGGCTAACCAGGGCCTGGTGCTGCGTCAAACATTGGTGTAGGAGGTGGATTTGGCGTATTTTCCAATTTCCTCATCTTGACATCTACAAATTCAATTATACATATCATCAAAATTCAAAATAAATTTTAAGATAAAAACAATTGATCGTGCTAACACTTTTTAAGCATTCCATTTAAATATAAAATATTTAAAAAATAAATTATTTTATTTTTCAATGTGTTGATTTCACACATTTTCAAAAAAATTTACAAAAACGTACTCCCTTCATAAGGTGCTTAAAGAGTTTACTGGAGTAGGCGTTAACATTTCCCTAAAAAATAAATAATTTCTACCTTCTTAAAATTATTGTCATGGTATAGGGTCTCTTAAAAATAAGGGCCTCGAAAAAAAATTATAGGGTAATAGTATTAGTAAATTAGGGGGTGTAAAAAATAATTATATTACAATACTGTTAGGTCCAAGCCGAGTTTTTTGTAAAGAAAAAAAAAAAGAACAGTGACATAGAATACGAAGACTTGCCTTAAAAAAATGCTGAAAGAATGACTCGTTTTAAGTAGTTATATTGTATTTTGTTGTTATTGTTAGACAATGAATCTTTTTTATGTTAATTACAAGAACGATTATATTTTTTATGTTATTTATAATTTAAATCGATGATTTTTTTTATAAAAAATTTTACGTTTCTTTATTAAAGGACCACTTTTATATTTTTGCACATGGTATCTAAAAACTCAGAGACGCCCCTGATCACAAGCAACACCATATTACAACTAAGATGCATGAAACATTGCGATTAAAAGGTAATAGTAATAGATATATATATATATATAGAGAGAGAGAGAGAGAGAGAGAGAGAGAGAGAGAGAGAGAGAGAGAGAGAGAGAGAGAGAGAGAGAGAGAGAGAGAGAGAGAGAGAGAGAGAGAGAGAGAGAGAGAGAGAGAGAGAGAGAGAGAGTGTTGGACTTTAATATATTTTTTTCCTTTTCATCTATGAACGAAAGCATTGAAATGACTCTAAATATGTTCTCCTATATATATTTTACTAGTAGAAACACAATTAAAGAAGATGGTTGATGTACTAAATTATTGGAATTATCAATAATTCCATTATTAGCCAAAACTCCTCTAGTTGGGTCTTCTATAAGGTTAACCACCTTTGACGGGTAGTCCGGCACTCGTTGTTGGTCCAACGTCAAATAATGGTGGAGGAAGTGCACTTGACATATTTCCCAATTTCCTCATCTTCACATCTACAAATTCAATTATACATACTATCAAAATTCAAAATAAATTTCAAGTATTTAAAAATTAATTATAATCTTCTTAAAATTATTATCCAAGCATCTTTTTGTACATTTTGAATTAGTTTGTTAAACTTAATATGGATAAATTAAGACAAACCTGCACTAGCCGGAGACAACTGCATGAACAAAGTAAAGACAATTATCAACAAAATGAAAAAACGTAAAAGAATCGAAGATACGTTGAAGATATAAGCCATCTCAATTCTCAATATTAAAATTAACCTATAATGGATGATATGCCAATCTAGTTAGCTATTACAATTTATTTATAGTGTTATTATGCTTCTTCTTTTTTATGAGCGTGTTAATGGTGCTTATTGTTTTCTTTCGAACTTTCAACGAAATTACCTACAGATAAAAAATGACACCATTTACTAAAATTTATTATATATTATATATATACACCCACTAAAAATATGAAGGTGACTAAAACATATGGAAGATATATAATAATATGGTATTTGTGGAAGGAAAAAAAATAGTACAGATTGTTGTGAAATTTCAAAATTAATATTTTTTTCATAATGACTTAATATTTTATTGTTTCTTCATAATTTCAAAATTGTAATTTTGTTCATAATATTTTAATGAATTTATTTCTTCAACAAAACAACTAATTTTTTTAATCATATTATAAAAATAATAATTTAAATCACGATCGTAACAAATCTGTTCGTCATGGTATAATAGGATTTTTCTTGGCAAATTTACACCAGAGGTCATTTATCTAATTTATTTGTATCATTTTAGTTCATTATTTTTTTTTTCTTTTTATCCATTTAGGTCATGTATCTTATGATATTATAACACTTTACTTCTTTATATTTTGTAATACGCACATATATAAACCCATTTTTCTTATATAATGACAATATGTACTTTTCTTTTCTACGTTTCTCTCTTTATTAGAGCTCGGTCATATGGCAGAGGAGGAATTGAAATCCAAAGATATTTCAATTAGTATATACTTTTCTTTTCTTTCTTTTTTTAACGGGTCAATTAGTATATCCTAATTGAAGATATATCCTAATTGGAGGTTTCATACTAATATCCCAAAAAATCCTTAAGAAAAGTATGACTACACTTAAATTTTGTGCGACTATATGTATTATTCTGTACGTTTCATAGGAGTTGTTGAAAAAAGATGTTGATTGAGTGACCAAATTTTACAACAATTTTGTTTGATTTTCATATTATGGAGAAGGTTTGAATGAGACAAATTAGTAAGGTGACCAAATTTGGTTACTCGAGGCATCATCACTGCAGAATTTCAGTTGAATGTGGCTGGTTGTGGAAGTGTTGAATCTGCACATCATTTATTTATCTCATGCAGCACTTTTGATTCTCTTTGGTATTTCGTCGCCAGATTCTCAGATCATTTCAGCAAGAGTAAATCAACAGAAGCTGCATTTCTATATAAAGAGACTCGAGCAAGAGTTTCAGGGGACAAAACTTTACAGCGAAAAACAGCAGACTTTTGGAATAAATTTCAGAGATCATTGTAATGCTTTCTTTCACCTTAATTGTTATAATTTCTTGTTTAATTATGTCCATGATTGGTTCTTAGGGGATTTGTTATCCCATATTTTGGTGAAGCCAAAATATGCAATAAATGTTCATTGGAATGTTTGAATACTCTTAAACTAAAATGGAAAGAAATTATTGTCTTTAAGAATGCGAGGAAATCTTGTATTTATTCCAATTTTTAGAGTCAAAGGTTTAAGGGAATTTGTTATGTCTCGAAAGGACACTTTTAAAGAATGTTAAAGTCTTTCGAAAGTTAAAAGTTCTTTCGTTTCGATTCATTTATATCGAAAGGATACTTTTGAAAAGAAAGTATTCAAAGATCGAAAGAAACGAAGCGCTTGGGACTTGGAGTTTCTTTCCTGTTTATCTATATTTCGACTTCGAATTTATCAACGGATGCATTTGTTCAAACTGAAGACAGCTCATCAGAGAACGTGGGCACGTGTCATTTACGTGTTTTGTAACCGTTACTTAGCAGTTAGGATTTATAGTCTATAAATACTAGTTTAGAAGTCGAAATCATGGTCACAAATTCACATACGAAATCCTAAAAAAACTCACAATGCTCACGTTATCGAGAAAGATGGGTATCCAAAGGAAAAAGTATGATTCTGTGAACCTTTTACTGTAAATTATTTACAAGTTTAATGCAAATTTACTTTTATTTAAGTCTTTAATCTTTTAAAGTTTCTGCACTTTATCAATTTCTACAAAACTCTTGTTTATTTGTTTCTCTTATAAACTTCAAGTTTTGTTCGTACTTTCTTCAATCCCAAAAATATATGAAAAACAATAAAAATGTTTATCTTTTCAATGATTCATGCACAAAATTATAGTCCCAGGATTTACTAGTTGATCCTTCAAGTAATAAATTTAAACTAGCGATTGTTTACCAAAAATCACAGTAAACAAATTGGAACGCTCAATGGGACTCAATTTTGTGCATTGATTCTTTTAGAAGAAAACAGTTTTTCATAAAGTTTTTCAGTTTGTGTTGTTAAAAGTTGTTTGTTTTAATCTGTGTATGTTTGTGTATGTTTCTGAGAAGTGGTAGATCTTTACCAGATTTAACTAGTATAAATTCTGTGTCAAAAATGGTTAGACCACCCCCTAATAATAATCCAAACAACAATAGCCCTTCAATTCTTGAAGGGCAACCGTCATCAGCGGTTAACAACAATTCCACTATTCCTGCCCAGAATAGTGGTTCAATGGGATCAAATCCTCCTTCGATTATAACTCCAGAAATTGGAGGACCTTCTGCTATGACAAACATGTCTTTATCTAATTCCACTTTGTCTCCTTCATCTCATGTGATTGGAAATATTCCTATACACATAAATCCAAATGACCAAAGGAGCCTTTGCCTTGGAATAGGGATCAGGAGTTTGGTATGCCTACATCTTTGATGCATGGTTTGCACTTTAGCACATCCAATATGGAAAACCAAAATAGAATGATTCCTCAAAATTTAACTAATACATCTGTTATGTCTCTTCGACAACAAATGGATGAAAGTAATCATGAAATGATTAACTTGTTGACACAACAATTAGGAACTGTGATAAATCCTTTGATTCAAGATTCGAATAACAGTTACCAAATGTTGACAAACCAAATGAGTCGAATTGCTGATTTCTTTGGGGCACCACCAATACAACAACAACAAATTCGGCCAATACCAACCCAAGCACCTGTTCAAATGAATCAGATGCCAAATGAGCAAGGGGTTCAAGAAAACCCAGTTCAAAACCCACAAGGTGCTCAATTAGAGACGCTCATACAAAATGTTGAACCAAATCATAATGTAATACTGGTTAATCGAAACCATAATGCTGACCAAGTGATTCGAAACATTCAACAAAATAGATTAGAGGGAGAAAATAACTTAGCCCATTTAGTTGAAACAATCTTAGCCCTAAATGGCCTAAACATGGGACTGCATAGTCCTAATTTTGTTTCTGCTTTGTCTGAGTATGTGTTGCAATCTGAATTACCAAGAAATTGGAAAGTCCCAAAATTTACAAAATTTGCTGGGGATACTAATGAATCAACAGTTGAGCACATTGCTAGATATATGGCAGAGGCAGGGAATATTGCAAATAATGAGGAGTTAAGGATGAAATATTTTCCTAATTCTCTAACCAAGAATGCTTTTACTTGGTTCACTACCCTTCCCCCTCATTCAATATGTTCTTGGACACAACTAGAAAGATTATTGCATGAACAATTTTATATGGGACAATCTAAAATTAGCCTTAAGGAATTGGCTAGTGTTAAGCGTAAAATCCCTGAATCTATTGATGATTATTTGAATAGGTTTCGATTGCTCAAAGCAAGATGTTTTACTCCAGTGCCTGAACATGAATTAGTCGAAATAGCGGCCGGTGGCCTCGACTATTCTATTCGAAAGAAATTAGATACTCAATATCTAAGGGATATGGCACAAATTGAAGACAGAGTTCGACAGGTCGAACGCCTTAAATTAGAAAAGTCAAGATCTTCTAAGTTTCATAAAAAAGAAAAAGTTGCTTATATTGAAACTTATGAAAGTGATGATGATTTTGACGATGGTTATGATTATGTAGAAAATAATGAGGTTAACATTGCTGAATTAAAACCAGGACCTCCTTATACATGTAAATTGTTAAAACCATCAAAATGTGATGAAATCTTTGATTTATTAATTGGTCGCTGATGGCCAAATAGTTGTACCAAAAGGTGTGAAAACACCACCTTTGGAACAAAGAAAGAAAAGAGGTTTTTGTAAATTTCATAATTTCCTTTGACATAAAACCTTACAATGTGTTCTTTTCAGGGACTTGGTTCAAAAGGCTTTGACTGATGGAAGATTAAAATTTGGTGAAAAAGCTAAATTGCCAAGTATGCAAATTGATGACAATCCACTTCAACTTTCTAAGGCTTTATACACTGAGCCTGTTCAATTATTGATGGTGGATGCTATGTGTCATACCCCATTTTTTGACCGATCGCTTTTATGCGTCTTTTTAGGACGGTTTTTTTTTCTTTGTCATTTCTGACGAAATTTCGGCAGAGAGGTATTTTAAAATACCTCATTTTTGTGTTCATTTATTATTTATATTATTATTATTATTATTATTTTGTTTTTCCAATTTTTATTATTTTTATTTACTTATTTATTTTATTTCCATTTTTATTTTCTGTTTTTTTTTGATTTATTTTCGTTTTTATATTTAATTAATTTAATTATTTTGTTTTTTTATTTTATTTTGTCCTTTTTTCTGATTAAAAAATCAGAAAATTGTCCAAAGTCAACTTCTCCAAACACGCAAAGGCAGAACACATTTCTGCAGAAAGGTTGTACTTGTTTGTCCCAATTCAGATTTTGGTTCCCTCTTTTGAGTTTTTTCAAACCCTAGCTTGGAGTATATATTAGAAGCAAAAACCAGAGAAGGGGAAGGCATCAGCCGCAGATCAAAGAACAAAATTCCATTTCTTTTTTTCCATTTCTGAATCAAAAGAAAAAAAGCAAAAACAGAAAGAGAAATAAAAAACGAAAAGATCCAATCCGAACCCATCTTCATCATCAACATCAAACTTCCATCAACAAATCAAAACCGAAACAAAGAAAATCCAGAAACTCATACAAAATCAAACCCAAAACGAATCAAACCAAAACGAAACCCAGATCAAAGACAAGTCAAAAAACCGAATCAACTTCTTTTCCAAAATCGCAAATCTAAAACGCGACGAAGAAGAAGAAGAAACAAATATAAGAAAACGAATCAGAATCAGGAAAAAGAACAGGCCAAGGTTGATTTTCGTCTTTTTTTTTCTTCTTTGATCTGGATTTCTTGAATTTGGGTTTATGTTTTTGGTTTTGTATAAGCTTGAGTGTTTAAGTTTCAAAAGAACAATGGAAATTTAGAAGAATTGAAACCGAGAAAGAGAGAGGAGTGGAGCAGCGGCGGTGAGAAGGAAGAAGAAGAGAGATTTGTGATTTTTTAGGGTTTCCTTCCTTTTATACCCTCGTTGTGATCCTGTGCGCGCAGGTGCACAGTCTTACGGTGCACCTGCGCGCCTATGGCTTCCTGATTTCAATCTAACGCCTCAGATCTACTTTCTCTTTATTTAGATCAGGGCCGTCTGATCCATCAGACGGCCAGATTTGATCCTGACCTTTTTTTGTTTGTCTCTACACAGTTGGGCCCTTGTTGGGCTGGGTTTTGCTTTTTTCCTGCTATTCACACCCCCCTTGTTATTTCGTTTTAATGTTCACACCCCCCCTGTTTTTATTTTATTTTATTTTTTAGCTTATGAGATAAGTGCTTTTGGCATAAGCTATTTTAGCTATTATTTTAGCCAATCAAGCATGATGTTGAGGCTTATTTATTTTTCTATTTATTTTTCTATTTAGATATTGGTAATATTATTTCATGTTTTTATTTTGTTAATTAATTTTATTTTTAGCTTATGAGATAAGTGCTTTTGGCATAAGCTATTTTACCTGTTTTTTAGCCTTGAAAAGCATGATGTCGAGGCTTATTTTCATCTTTTAGTTTCGTATTTATTTATTTATGTTATTTATCCATGCATATCATATTATTTCATTACATCCATTTATTTACCATTTTTACCTTTACTTTTGTAATATCGTTATTATCACAATATTGAGTGTTTATCACTTTATTAATTGTCATTTACTTTTGCTCTTGAATTTAGGATGTAAATAGGCCAAATGTAAACTCTAAATAAAAGTGCATAGCATACCCCCTCTCTTGCATCATTTCATATTTATTTTCTTGCAAAGATTTTAGAGTGTGATTAGGCCAATGTACTCATAAATGAAAAATTGCATCTCATGCATAATTATTTTTTATCGTATTCCGTCCATATGCGTAATTTTAAATTCCGAGGGAAAGGACACCGTTTTGATCAAAATATCATCTCGGATTGTCTTCGCGATTAATTTGCTCTTTGTGACGTTAGTATTATTGTTCGCGCTACTTCTTTGTTAATGTGGAACCCAACATTCCATTTGAAATAATTAGTCATTTTCTTCTAAAAAAAAAATGAGGTCAACACCTCTTTCAAAAATATCATAAACAATTCATTCTCGAAAACACAAAAATATCTTGTCATCATACACTTTTCAAAACTTTGGACTTTAAACCAAATGTTTCCTTTTATCGCGAAAACCTTGGATTTTAACCCAAGAGTTCTTTTTCATCGCTAAACTTGGATTTTAAACCAAGTGCCTTGGACTTTAAACCAATGGCTTCTTTATCGCTAAAACCTTGGACTTTAACCCAAGTGTCCCTTTTTCTCGCCTAAAAATCTTGGATTTTAACCCAAGTGCTCTTTTTATCTCAAACTTGGATTTTAAACCAAGTGCCTTGGACTTTAAACCAATGGCGTCTTTTATCGTGAAAACCTTGGATTTTAACCCAAGTGCTCTTTTTATCACTAAACTTGGATTTTAAACCAAGCGCCTTGGACTTTAAACCAATGGATTCTTTTATCGCTAAAACCTTGAATTTTAACTCAAGTGTTCCTTTTTCCCGCAAAACTTTGGATTTTAAACCAAGTGCATTTTTTTCATTCATACATTTTTAATCATGCATAAGCCTTGGATTTTAAACCAAGTGTCTTTTATCACTCAAAACCTTTTCTCAACAAACCTTGGATTTTAAACCAAGTGTCCGCATCTTATTTCTTAACCAAACTTCAATCAATTTAACCATATAGACTTTCTTCACAAATTAACATCAATCAAACTCACATTTTGCCACTTTTGGCTTTTGGTCTTTTAAAACCATTTTCAAAACCTAAAAATCAAACAAACAAATTTACTCCGTTTTTTTACCCCGAACTACGGTGGTTTGATTCCTCGGGTACGTAGGCATGAGACTTGTCTCTCCAATCAATAAAATCAACAAAAACATTTTTCTTCTTTTTCACTTTAAACTTTTTTTATTCATCACTTTAGTTCCCATACTTATACATTTTTTCAAGCAATTAAAATTAAGCGCAAAGTTAGAAATAAAAACAAGAGGTTCCTATAGAGTACTATAGATACTTCGGGTGCTAATACCTTCCCTTCGTATAACCAACCCCCGAACCTTGTTCTCTAAAAAATAGGTTTTTTTCGAACTTTTTCCCTTTCCCTCGGATAAATTAAAGATCGGTGGTGGAATATCAAATTGCGATTCAAAGTTAATTAATAACTCGATATCCAAAAATCACCGCGACACTATGGATCTCACTGGAGGAGATCAATTAGTGGCAATTCCTGAAGAAGAGTATATTGAGAAATTCAAAATGGTGTATCCTCATGCTGAAGAGGAACTTATTGACTTTTTGCAAAGGTGCAAGATAAGCAACACTGAAGTGATGCTTTGTCCTCGATGCAGTGCGGTGTTCGACAAAAAGGCTACTGATGGCCTAAATAAATTTGTTCCATTCACTGAGAACAAGAAGAATTGGCCCAAACCAAGGCCAATGGTAAAACAGAATGTGAGTAACCAAAAGCCTATTCATCAAAGGTTGGGTCACCAAAGAACATTCGTTCCTCCAAACAAAACCCCAGTTAACCAATGGGTTCATGGAAAATCAATGATGCCTATCAAAGGTTTTGTTAAAAGGGGAAATACAAGCATTTCAAGGCCCAAAATTTCTGGTGAGGCCAAGAAGTATGCTTATAAAAACAACTACATGGGAAAAAATCCCATGACTCGAACACAATGGAGAAGACACCAACGCCAAAAGAGATTGGCATTCCAAAGTGTTCCTAAGGTTGATAACAACAAAGGAAAGCAGATAGTTGAAATGGCTAAAAAGCCAGTGAAAGAAAGAATTAGTTTTCCGACTTCGACTGAGAAACTCGAAGAAATTCCTGAAAATGATCAAATGGAGGATGATGATCTCCTTGGGTCGGAAGGTTATTTCGATGTTCTAGTCAGTGTAGTTTCGATTCTCCCAGCAGAATATGACATCTTGTCAGAAATTCAAAGTGGAGAAGACGAGTTCGATAGTACTGAATTGACTTTGCACAAGCCAATGTGTTATTATGTCATGAACAATGGTTGCTTAGAAGAGCAAATGGCTTTTTTCGAAAGGCCAGATGAAGGGATGAAAAGTCATTTGAAACCACTTTTTATCCAAGCTAAGCTAAATGATGTTGGGATAAACAAAGTTTTAATAGATGGAGGTGCTGCTGTGAACCTTATGCCTGAATTCCTGTTGCATAAGATTGGAAAGCGTACAACAAATCTTCATACCCATAACATCATTCTTTCTAACTATGAAGGTGAAACTGGATACTCATTGGAAGCAATTCAGTTAGATGTGGCTGAGGGAAGTACAGTGAGATCAACTCTGTTCATTGTAATTGCTTCAAAAGCAAATTACAATTTGCTTTTAGGAAGGGAATGGATACACGGAGTTGGTGCTGTTCCTTCGACTTTGCATGAAAGGATGAGTATCTGGAGGGATTATGGAATTGTGGAAAACATAGAAGCAGATCAAAGCTATTTTAGATCTGATTCACACCATTTATCCAGATATACCTTCGAGAAGAAACTGGCGAACATTTCGCCATGTACTGAGCGAGATTTTGCATATGCTCCTGCCAACAATGTCTATCACTCTGTTAAATTGGATCCAACACACGAGTTCATTTGGGAAAGAGAGGAAATATATTATTATCCCTATGAGGAAGATGGCAAAATCTACCGAACTGGGTAGAGTGTTGATGAAAGTTACAATGTCTAAGTCCAAAGCATGGGCTAAGATTTCGGCTTATGTGGCCGAAAATAGAATAAACATGGCTTTGGAAGCCATTTCATTTCAAGAAAATATGGCTGTCGAAGCCAATGATCAAAATCATGGTAAAATATTACCATAAACACAAAAGTTAGACTGCATCTATGATGATGAGCCTTTAGGATTTGAGAAAGATCCTTTAAGTTCTAGTCCAAAAATGCAAGCACAAGATCCATTGCAAGAAATTGATATTGGAGATGGCCTAATTAAAAGGCCAACATATATAAGTGCTAATTTACCAGATGAGTCGAAACTAAAACTGGTCGAATTCCTTAAGGAATTTAAGGATTTCTTTGCTTGCGATTACAACGAAATGCCAGGTTTAAGTAGAAAATTGGTGGAACATAGACTACCAATTCGACCAGATAAGAGGCCAGTCAAACAATTGCCTAGAAGATTTGCACCAGAAATCATGTCCAAAATCAAGGAAGAAATCGAAAGGTTGCTGAGGAGTAAATTCATCAGAACAACTAGGAGATTTCCTTGGTTTTGTGGTGCATAAGAAAGGCATCGAATTAAACCAAAATAAGACAAAGACAATATTGGAGACTAAATCTCCATCAAATAAAAAGCAACTTCAGTCATTACTAGGAAAGATTAATTTCTTGAGAAGATTTATTTCAAATTTAAGTGGTAAAGCTCAACCATTTTCACTACTGCTTCGACTCAAGAAAGAAGAGATGTTCACTTGGGGGCAAGATCAACAAAAGACATTTGACGAAATAAAAGACTATTTGTCGAATCCACCAACTTTGATGCCTCCAATAAGAAACAAGTTTATGAAGTTGTATATTTCAGCATAAGAATCAACCCTTGGTAGTATGCTTGCACAAGAGGATGAAAATGGAGATGAAAAAGCCATTTATTATTTAAGTAGAGTACTTAATGATGCTGAAACTAGATACACTTGTATAGAAAAACTTTGTCTTTGTTTATATTTTTCATGTTATTAAACATATGTTATCGAAACTAATTCTACATAGTCGAATTGGAAAATGGGCTTTAGCTTTTACTGAATATTCATTAACTTATTAGCCTTTGAAAGCTGTCAAAGGTCAAATTGTGGCTGATTTTATAGTTGATCATTCTATGATCGAAACACCACAACAATATGTGGAAACTCAGCCTTGGATTTTATATTTTGATGGTTCCAAACACAAACTCGGAACTGGCATTGGATTATTAATAATTTCTCCATTAAAAATTCCAACTAAGTTCAAATATAATATTAAAGGTCTTTGCTCAAATAATGAAGCTGAATATGACGCTTTAATAGCAGGTTTAGAAATTTTAATAGACCTGGGGGCAAAGAACGTAAAAATAAGAGGAGATTCAGAATATAAATGTGTTAAAGAACATCTTGTTAAGTATTTCGAAACTGTAAGTCAACTCTTACGTTGTTTTGATACTGTTGATTTCGAACATGTTCCTCGATTACAAAATCAAGAGGCAAATGACTTAGCTCAAATTGCTTTAGGATACAAAGTATCAAAGGATCAATTGTCTGAATTAATCGAAATCAAAGAAAAATTGGTGTCTAATGAGTTATTATTACCAAACTTGTCAATGCCAAAACTTGTGGGGGCAAATATACCACAAGAAATCATTGATAATGAATATCATGAGGAGGAGAAATTTCAAATTTTGGCAATTGACAATTTATTATACACTGATTGGAGAAAACCAATTGTAGAATATTTACAAAATCCAACAAGCAATACTGCTCGAAAGATCAAATATAGATCTTTAAGCTATGTTATCATTGGAGATAATTTGTTCAAAAAGACTTTTGAAGGAGTTTTGCTTAAATGTTTAAATGAATCAGAAGCTCATATAGCAATCTCTGAAACACATAGTGGAGCTTGTGGATCTCATCAAGCAGGTAATAAAATGAAGTGGTTGCTCTTTCGACAAGGGCTATACTGGCCTTCTATGCTAAAAGATTGCATAGAGTTTGCTAAGGGTTGCCAAGATTGTCAAAAACATGCAGGAATACAGCATGTGCCTGCAAGTGAATTACACTCCATTGTCAAACCATGGCCATTCAGAGGATGGGCTTTAGATTTAATTGGTGAAATAAACCATGCTTCATCAAAAAATCAAAGATACATCATAGTTGGAGTAGATTATTTTACAAAATGGATTGAGGCAATACCTATGCAAAATGTAGATCAAGAATCAGTGATTAGTTTTATCCGAAAGCATATTATCTATAGATTTGGAATTCCTGAGACTATCACTACTGATCAAGGTTCAGTTTTACTGGGCGAAAAATGCAAGAATTTGCAAAGCAAACTGGTTTTCGTTTGCTAACTTCGACACCATATTATGCACAAGCAAATGGTCAAGTCGAAGCAGCCAATAAAATCCTTATTGGTTTAATCAAAAAACACATTGCCCAAAAATCTAGAAATTGGAATCATACTTTAGATCAAGTATTATGGGCATGTAGAAATTCTCCAAAAGAGTTAACTAATACTACGCCTTTTCGTTTGACATATGGTCATGATGCTGTTTTGCCAGTCGAAATACATTTGCAATCAATTCGAATCCAAAGGCAAATGAAAATACCAAATGACCATTATTGGAATATGATGTTAGATGAATTAGTTGATTTAGATGAAGACAGAATAAGAGCTTTGGAAATATTAACTCAGCAAAAAGAGAAAGTAGCCAAAGCCTACAACAAAAAGGTTAAGTCAAAAACCATTAATGTTGGAGATTTAGTATGGAAAACCATTCTGCCTATGGATCGAAAAGATAGGCTCTTAGGAAAATGGTCACCCAATTGGGAAGGCCCTTTTAAAGTTTCACAAATATTTTCTAATGGTGCATATGAAATAGAAGAGTTAACCTCTGAAAAACGTGCATTAAACATAAATGATAAGTATTTGAAAAAATATAAACCAACATTATGTGAAGTAAATATAAGCGCAGAGTAAAGATATAGTGAAATCGAAATGGCAAACAATAAAATTGCCACAAAACAGGGCATTCTCAAATATTACAAACCAATTTAAACTTGTCCAATAATCTAAACTTTATTCCAAGATTGATAAAACATAAATGGTTACATTGAAAACCATATATGGTTTTATTGATTCTAATAGATGTCTAACCTAATGCGTTTTTATTTTAAGCGACAAAAACAAGAAAAATAAGCACAGAGGCGCAGCCGTCAATCTTTCCCAACTAGTTGAGAAGTTCCACCAAACAAAGAACAACTTCCCACAACGAGCAGAAAGATCCACCCATGTCACTTCTTCTTCGAAGAACTGGCCTTGAGCTTTTTCCCTTTCACGTGCGCAGATTTGGTAGAATCTTCAACCGTTATAAGAGAACCTTCGTGTTCGGAATCACAGAAATCTTCCTCTGGGACATAAGTCTTCAAAAACTCAGCATAATCTGGGTCAATCTCGTTTAAACCAGAATCTTCTTGTTCTTGAACATGGCGCTGAGACTTTGTGGGAATTCTTTGAGAAGAATGGGTTGGTTTAGTTTTGGGAGGATGAGTTTTCTTGCGTTTAGAAGCAGAGAAAGGTTTGGTTTCTTTCTTATTGGAAATAGTACCTTTAGAATTTCCTTTCATGATGTGTTGAAGAAGGGAAGAATGTTGGAAAAAGCGTTGTGAATGAGGAATCACAAAGATAACACCTCCTTTTATAGGAAAAGATTGTTTGGTTGGCAGTTGGAAAATCCCTTGTTTCTCGCGATACAATAAATGCATGAATGGTTTAACCACTTTGAAAAAAGAGTCAGCATGGTTTTTAAAAAATCTTTTTCAGTTACACATATCTAGGAGTTTAAAGAGGTTTTTTCGCCGTTAATTCCAAGAGATGGTTACAGAGCTTAAAGGATAAAGTTCGTTTGATTTTTAAGATTTGTTTGATTTAAAATGAAAAAATTGAAATGGAAAACAAATAATAATTTGCCACAAAATGGGCGTTGTCAAATTACAAACCAGAATATTCGAAAGAAAATAAATTGTTTGAAAATATAAAGAACAAATGAAACATAAATGATGATCTTTAAGGATTGGACTTCAAGGCGTTATACTGAGCTTTGATCAAGTTGATTTCGACTTCGATTACTTGGACGGAAGCTTGAAGAGATTTGATCTCGTCATCCAAAGCTCCAGAAGCACTAAAATAGCTCAAACCTTTCCTTGCTTCTTTCTCAATAGCTTCTTGACGAGCAGTAGTAGTAGCATCATCTATGGCCTTGCATTTTTTCTCTTCCTCAGCAATGAGAAGTTGGCGTTTAATAATTTCAGCTTGGAAATTTGCTATCTCGTCCTTCCATTGATCAATCTTCGAGATGCACTCTTGATGTTCTTGCCCTCAAACAATCTTCTCCGATTTCATTTGTGCTACCTTTTCGATAGAAGTATTAGCTTTGTCGAAGACAGCAGCTTGGGCAAGCTTTTGATGGCTTATACGTCCAATAGTATACTCTTTCTTTTGAACGGCCTTGGCAAGTTGTTCGATAATTGATTCAAGTTGAATAACCTTGCCTATGGTAGCTTCATCAGTATGAGGATTATGAAATTTACTTAGAAACGTTTTGTGAGCAAAGGCTTCACTAGGATTTTCTTCTATCGAACGCAAAGCATCACCATTAAGGTAGTCCCGGTGCAATTTCAGAAGCATTGAATCTTGGCGAACCGATTGTTTAATTCCAGCATCACTTTGAGTGGAGCTGCCTCCAGTCTCTTTGCCTGAGCTTCGAATTGGTTCCCATTTCTTGGCCATCAATAGTTGCAAGGCAAGGTCGGGTTGATTAACTTTCATACTTTCGAAGTCTCCTTCAGACATTCCAAGACTTGCTGACAATTTCGAAGTGGAAGTTTGTGGAAGAATTGATGAACCTCCAGTTACAGCTTCTGGCATTTCCCCATCAGAATTGGAAATTTCGAAATCCAGTTGTTCGTTGGAAGTATATGGATTTGCCTGAGGAGCAGAATTGGTTCCCACAAACTCCTCATTCGAACCACCCAAAGTTGTGCCTTTTTCAGGAATGTTGGTATCTGTATGAGTGACATCAGCAGTCTTACTATTGTCAACAAGATCAGGTTGTGTACTTTCTTTCGAACCTTTGTCTTCTTGGTTTTTCGGATCATCATTCGAAGCATCATTCTTGGAACCATCATCTTTGTGAGCTTCATCAGCTTGGTCTTTGAGATCATCCTAAGAAAAGAGAATGCATATTAAAAAGATATTCGAAAACGAAGTATAGAAGTATTCAAAATATGGATCAATAAGACTTACATTATTGTTGCCATCAATATTTTTTGGTTGATTTTCACCATCAACGACCTTTTCAATCACCACCTCCTCTACAGTCTTTGTCTCAACAAGCTTTTCAGGAATTGTGTTGAAGTTTCTTCTAGATTCTTAATTGGAATCGAATCATTGGGATTCAATTGAACTCCCTCATCAGAAGACTTGGACTTTGATTTCTTTTTCTTCTTATGAGATTTCTCATCAGAAGATTTAGATTTCTTTTTCTTCTTCTTCTTTTTCTCTTCAGCACCAGAGCTTTGTCCCTTTACAGTGGCATCTTCGATAAGTACATCGTCATTAGGTTTCTCTGGTGATTTGGTAATTGAAGGATCTACAACCTCAACATCAGGTATTTCTACGGAGGCAGTAGATTTCTTAGTTGGTTTCCTCTGGAGAGGAATGTCAACTTCTTCTTCCTGTGATCATTGAAATTTCTACCCAATATAAGGAAACGTGATATATAAAAGTTAATAAATGAAGAAAAGGTATAAGGAATACTTACAGAGGCATCACTCGAAATGGTGACAGTTTCCTTAACTTTCTTGGTCTTGGTGGTATCAGTAGAACTAGCAGTTCTTTTCACACCCTGGAAAAGAAATAAAAAAAAAAATAAAGAGTATAAGATTATGTTTGTTTCGATTTATACAAGGTTCAAAATAAAGAAAAACTTACTCTCTTCGTTTCATCAGTTTTTGTCGAAGTACTGGTTGTCTGCTTAATAGAACCTAGTGCATCAGTTAGCATTTTCTTTGAAACTAAAAAATCAAAGACAAATAGAATGTTAATTTAACAAAATTAGCAGATAAAGTAGAAAAAACCAAAAAATGATAGAAGATTGTAAATCTATTACCTCCTGGCTTCAACCTTTTTGGTTTTTCCACAATAGGCCTATCAAATCGTTCTTCGAGCCTGGTGATTACTGTGTCTTTGTTGGGCAGTCGAGTTAAATAATAAGCTTCCCACCAGCTATCAAAATCAGTAGTACAATAAAATGAATTGTTGAAGTGAAAAGTAGTAAAGGCATATGTGTTTCCCTCTGCAACTTTAAGAAATTTTCTGAAAGAATTTTCAGAAATACCAGAACCCATAAACATATCCTTTTGTGTTTCGAAGAGACTTTTTGGTTGAATCTGGCTAAAACCAAATTGCCTCGATACCAAATTTGGTTGGTACCCAACCAAACCATAATTCTTAGCCAAAGAGCCAATTATACATGAAAGCAGGGTTGGATCGAGATATGTAGACCAGAGTTCGTCAACTTCGTCTTCCATATCAGGATAAGTGGGTGGAAATTCATCAGTGTACCAGTTTGGTCCTATTTCTCTTGTGGAAAATGGAGCATGTTGAGGCTTAAAATTGTCAAGGTTCAGAAAAACTTTGACATATTTCATGAAAAGAATTTTTCGATTGTTTTCAATGAAGTTTGGTGTCAACCAAACTATTCTCATTCCTTCGAAGGTCCTTTCTTCGACTTCTGTTAGTCTGTTATGAGGAATAGTGAAGCCTATCTCTTGTTCGAAAGTGGCACATAGCCACATTTGAAGTAACCACTTTGGTCCAGCTGCCAGGAAAGTCGAACCACCTTGTGATTTCTTAATTTCATCACAAGCTGCCCCTATAGATTCATAAAGGACATAAAAGATTAATTTTCCAAGGCTAAAAGGCCTACCTTCGTGAATATGTATAGCCATGGGTACAAACATTTTGGCTATCTGAAGGGATCGAGAGCAAAAAACATAATGGGATAACCATAATGTTAAGAAAGCTACATGTTCGATATGGGAGACCTCTCCTTTGTCCTTGTGATGTTTATTTATGTACTTAGTAAATGAGAGGTCATCATAATCAATCTCAATGTTGTCACTGGTGTTGGCTGGATCGAATGTCTCTCCCACTGGTCGAAGACCAGTAATTGCAGCAACATCTAAAAGAGTTGGGGTCATCATTCCACAAGGGAATTGAAAAGTGTTGGTGGATTTCTCATAAAAATGCATGGCTGCTATCAACAACTCTGGTTGATATTGAGGGCCATATCGAGAGAGTTGGATTAATTCATAAATCCCATAACTTTGCCAAACTTCTTTATACTCTTTCTCGACTCGATCTAACCAAGGGAGATAATGTTTATTGGGGATCGAAGGTGCTGACCTAAACAATTTATTTCTAACATTCAGATAACCTAAGTGAAAAGGTTTTTCACCAAAAATGGGTGGTTCACATGATTTGTAACAAGGGAATAATTCGCTTACTTGCAAAGACAAGGATTTCTCATCTGGCAATGAACCTCCAAATGCAAAGACATTCCTTTTGACAGCAAAAGGAATCATAAGTTCAGAATGCCAGATCTTCGTTGTTTCTTTATCACCATGAGGTTGAGGTACTATAAGTTCTTTTCCGTCAAATTGGATAAAATTTCTCCATTTACCAGCAAAAGGAAAATCTCGTCGTTGTTCTTCAGACATGTTTAAAGGAAAAGGGTTTCTAAATCTAAGAAATGTGGAGATTTGGAAATTAAATCTTTGAAATCTAAACCGGTAGAAGTTTAAAATGAATCTGTTGGAAGGTTTTAAACGGTTTGGATTTAGAGAAATAAGAGTTGGAGTTCAGTAAGATGAAGAGAAGCTTGCAAAGTATGATAATGGTGAAAAGTTCAGAAAAACTTCAAATGAAGAAGGTAAAGGCTATTTATAATAATCAGATTTGGCTCCGATTTAAATAAATAAAAAAGAAAAGATGCCTTTTTGCATTTTCTTTCAACTTCCGGACTTGCCACGTATCCCACTAAAAGCGAAAAAGTGGAAGCATTTATGGTAGTAGACGAACGTGACAGTTGAAAAGACTAATGATGACTATGACGTCATCGCCGTCTTTGGAAAACGTGAAGAAATATGTTTTAAAGACAAAACGTTTCAATATTAAAATGCCAACATCGTTTTCTTCGATTGAAGTTTCTCGAAATCGAAACTGGCATTTTGGGGACAATTTGTTATCCCATATTTTGGTGAAGCCAAAATATGCAATAAATGGTCATTGGAATGTTTGAATACCCTTAAACTAAAATGGAAAGAAATTATTGTGTTTAAGAATGCGAGGAAATCTTGTATTTATTCCATTTTTTAGAGTCAAAGGTTTAAGGGAATTTGTTATGTATCGAAAGGACACTTTTAAAGAATGTTAAAGTCTTTCGAAAGTTAAAAGTTCTTTCGTTTCGATTCATTTATATCGAAAGGATACTTTTGAAAAGAGAGTATTCAAAGATCGAAAGAAACGAAGCGCTTGGGACTTGGAGTCTCTTTCGTGTTTATCTATATTTCGACTTCGAGTTTATCAACGGATGCATTGGTTCAAACTGAAGACAGCTCATCAGAGAATGTGGGCACGTGTCATTTACGTGTTTTGTAACCGTTACTTAGCAATTAGGATTTATAGTCTATAAATACTAGTTTAGAAGTCGAAATCATAGTCACAAATTCACATACGAAATCCTAAAAAAACTCAAAATGCTCACGTTATCGAGAAAGATGAGTATCCAAAGGAAAAAGTATGATTCTGTGAACCTTTTACTGTAAATTATTTACAAGTTTAATGCAAATTTACTTTTATTTAAGTCTTTAATCTTTTTAAGTTTCTGCACTTTATCAATTTCTACAAAACTGTCTTGAGTAAAAGTATCTCGTTGTTGGTTGATAATGGCAAATTGGATTGCATAACTGGTACTAGAGGCTTGAGTCTCCCTAGTCATGCTTTCTTTGCTGATGACTTAATGATTTTTTGCAAAGGATCAAAGAAAAATGCTTTGGCGGTTACTTCTCTTTTCCATGAATATGCAGCTAATTCCGGTTAGATCATTAGCCCTTCTAAATGTATGATTTTCTCAGGGTCTATTTCGACCGCTAGATTGGCTGTGATTTCTCGGATTTTAAACTTTTCCCATGGTACCTTTCCTTTCAATTATCTGGGAGTGCCAATTTTTAAAGGAAGGCCAAAGACGGTCCATTTGCAATCTATTGCAGATAAAATCAAAGCTAAGCTTGCTTCTTGGAAGGGTCATCTGTTGTCCATGATGGGTAGAATTCAACTTGTTAATTCAGTTATTCATGGAATGTTGATTTACAGCTTTAAAATTTATTCTTGGCCTACTAGGTTGTTGAAGCAAATTGATAAATGGATAAAAAAATTTGTCTGGTCTGGTAGCACTGACAACAAAAAATTGGTTTCTTTATCTTGGCAAAAAGTGTGCACTCCTCTGTCTGATGGAGGTCTCGGAATGAGAAGTATTTCTAAAATTAATGAAGCTGGATGCATGAAACTTTGTTGGGACTTGTTGCATTCTAAATCTCATTGGTTTGCCATTTTGAGAAACAGGTTCTTTTCCTATAACAAGCCTAGAGCTTCTTATATTGCTTCTTCCATTTGGCCTGGCATTAAAAAATCTTTTTCGGTTATCAATCAATATAGCATTTGGAAGGTTGGTGACGGTAAACAAATATCCTTTTGGAAGGATAAGTGGCTTTCTGCTTGTATTGGGGATGTTATTTCTGAAACTATTGATGTTGGTAATCTGCAAACTGTCATGGTAGAGGATATCATTGTGAATGGGGAATGGAGGATTCCACTTATTGTTCAACAATTTGCTCCTCTCCTCGCTTCTGAAATAATGGGATTGACTATTCCTTCTATCCATATTCCTGATGCCTTAATCTGGGAGGAATCTATATCAGGTCTCATGAGCTTCAAAGATGCTTATATGAACAGATCTTCTATTTCTCAGCCTCTTCCTTGGTGCAAGCTGATATGGTCCCCTGTTGTGCAACCTGCTAGAACTTTAGTTTTATGGAGAATTTTTCATAATATTATTGCAACAGATGATAATTTGAGAAGAAGGGGTTTTCTTATTGTTTCTTGTTGTAGCTTATGCAATCAAGCCTATGAAACTTCTCAGCACATCTTTTTTGAGTGCCCTTTTGCTTTGAAGTGGTGGAATTGGCTTTCTTCAGCCATTGAATTTCCTTTGGACGTTTCTTCTCCTGCTGCTTTGTTGTCTATTTTGGGTAGAAATTGGAGCTCCCAAGTCAAAGACCTTCTTATTTCGGCTATTACTAATATAGTTTGGCTAATTTGGGGTTGTAGAAATAATTGGAGATTTGATAAACAAATTCTTAATCATGTTCAACTCCAAGATTTACTTTGCAATGCAATTTACTTGTCAGCATCAAACTCTAAAGGTACAATGAAATCTTCTATCCAAGAATTCAAAATTCTAAAATTCTTTAAAGTGGCTTGTCATCCTCCTTCTGCTCCTAAGATCGTTCAGGTTAACTGGATTCCCCCTCCTAATTTGTGGATTAAATGTAACTCTGATGGGGCTTCAAAAGGTTGTCCAGGTTTGTCTGCTTGTGGTGGTATATATAGAGATTGCAGAGGTACTTATGTTGGCGGGTTTTCTTGTAATCTTGGCATTTCTAATTATCTGTTTGCTGAGCTCACTGCTGCCATAATGACCATTGAGATAGCTCATGATAGAGGTTGGAGGTCTCTTTGGTTGGAATGTGACTCTCTGCTGACGGTCCAAGCTTTTACCAATTCTCTAATTGTTCCCTGGAAATTGCAAAACAGATGGGCTAATTGTTTAAATATTATTTGAAGTTTTCATTTCAGGATTTCTCATATTTATAGGGAAGGTAACAATTGTGCTGATAAGTTAGTCAATATGGGGTTTCATTGTAATGGGGTTATTTGGTGGGATTCCTTGCCAGATTGCATTAGGGATGACTTTTTCCGTAACAGGGTGGGTCTCCCTAATTTTCGTTTTTGTTGATCTTCTTTGATGGGTTTGGTATAGCCCCCCCATCTTTTTTTGTTTTCTTTTTTTCTTATCAATGTTATCATTGGAGTGTTGTTGTCGGTGGTTGGTTTGCTGGAGTTCCTATTCAGTTAGGATTTCGTCAAATCATTTTATCTCTTCTACACTTCCATAATTTAAAAAAAAAAAAAATTTCTACAAAACTGCTGTTTATTTGTTTCTCTTATAAACTTCAAGTTTTGTTCGTACTTTCTTCAATCCCAAAAATATATGAAAAACAATAAAAATGTTTATCTTTTCAATGATTCATGCACAGAATTATAGTCCCAGGATTTACTAGTTGATCCTTCAGGTAATAAATTTAAACTAGCGATTGTTTACCAAAAATCACCGTAAACAAGATTCTAGTTTGAATTTGTCTTGAACCATGTGATTTTCATATGTTATGTTAATGAATTACGAAGTTAGTTTCAATTAATTATTCTTTGTTCTGAATGTTTTGCATGATCCGTGCAATTGTGCGATGATTTAAATAATTTGTTTTACTATGATAATATGAACAAATCATCGACCTTGGAATAATTGTTCAATTAATCTTCACTTAAGAGATTTCAGTTGTTAATTGAGATTGAAAGGTTAAAGTGCAAATTCCTCACTTGATCATAAATCATCGTAAGACATTAGGGATTTATGATCAAGGGAGAGGATTATGTTACCAAGACATTGGGCATAATCACTTTTTTTAATCAAATCTTGAAACGAATTTAGTAACTTTGTTAACATACATGGTATTACCAAGACGAATTTGAATTAGATGAACCAAAAAGGTCAATCGCTTCGCTTTTATTAGTTAAAACCCTATTTTCTTTCCAACGCTTATGAGTAAGCACAAATCAAGAAAAACCCCCCTTTTATTAATGTCAATTTAATTAAGTATGTTCTCAATTCGCTATTGTTGATTTAACGCAATCCCTGTGGAAAACGATCTTTATTTTACTAGTTGACGACATTTGGTATACTTGCTAAATTATTCATCACGCAGCGTTCCTTTTTAAAACTCATCTGGCTCTTATGTATTCGCACTCCAATCTAGCTTTAAACTACCATAGCTAGTGGTCGAGTCCGTTTACTTGTTTGGGCATTGACTAATTCTCATGTTACTACTTTGTTATGACGTACTCGTTGTAATCTTTGGTAATTTCATTGGCATATCTTATGCTAATGGAATTATTTGGTTAATATATCTCATTTTTACCTTTTAAAAAAAAAAAGGTATTGAGACTGCCTATCGTAACTAATATTTTAGAGGAGTTAAATCTAAAATATATCAAGGCAAAAAACAAAAAAAAAACTTTTGAAATGAATATACATTTGATTCAAATATTTAATGAGTTCATCTTAATCGTTCGAGATAATTCAAGTTCGATTTCTTGATTAGTACTTACCACAGAGAATCAAATACAAAATAAAAAAATAAAATTGGAACTCAATCACCAATTTCACCGGGATCGGTACTGATTAAATTTAATTTATATACACTGTCAATGTAAAATTATTTTACACATGCTTCCAATAATATACAAACACATCATGTATATTGTGTTTAAATATATATGACATGTCACATTCATTAAATGATTTTGGTAGAAACTGACAGTGCATAACAATTAAACTCTAAAGAAATTGAAAATCCAAGATTGGAGTTATGACAAAGTGTAAAAAACTAACATAATATTATCATACTAACGATTAACCATTCAAATAAATTCACCAATTTAATTCTTTGGCAATCTCTTTTAGTGTTTTAAGCTACAATTTGTCAATTGTACCCTTTGTCAATTACTCTTATCTTTTTCAATAAAACTAATTAATGCTATATCTTTGAAAAAGAAAATATTTTTTTAAATGTTTTTTTTGGTACATAACATATCAAATTCATATGCAGCAGAGATTACGGCAAAAGTTTTAGCTACGGATGTGGAGGTTCCCCACCGGACTCCGGTGCTCCGTAATGTTTTGGTGGAGGAGGTGGACTTGGCATATTTCCCAATTTCCTCATCTTCACATCTACAAATTCAATTATACATATTATCAAAATTCAAAATAACTTTCAAGATTAAAAAAATTTAATTACTACGTACCTTCTTAAAATTATTGTCCAAGCATCTTTTTGTACATTTTGAATTAGTTTGTTAAACTTAATATGGATAAATTAAGACAAACCTGCACTAGCCGGAGACAACTGAATGAATAAAGTAAAGACAATTATCAACAAAATGAAAAAACGTAAAAGAATCGAAGATACGTTGAAGATATAAGCCATCTCAATATTAAAATTAACCTATAATGGATGATATGCCAAACTAGTTAGCTACTACAATTTATTTATAGTGTTATTGTGCTTCTTCTTTTTTATAAGCGTGCTAATGGTGCTTATCGTTTTCTTTGAGCCAAAAATATTAAATTATATATTGTTGTGACACGTCATGAGTTCGATTTCTACTGAGGTAGTATAAAAAAATTGGAGACTTAGAAGAAAAAAAATTGAACATTTATTACAGAAAAAATTGGATTGCATGTTCAATACATGTTGGTTACAAAAAATTTTCAAATTAATTGATATGTCTTAGTGGCTAATATATGAAGTCTTTACAAAAAAGTTATAAATTCAACTCCTGATGAGGACATTTTTTAATAATTAAATTTTAGTTTTAGTAGGCTTAAATTAGGGTTATTTAGAGACTTAACTACTTTTATATATATATATATATATATATATATATATATATATAATAATATGGAGCTTTTTTGAAAACTCGAGATACAATTAAGGAACACTAACGACTATGATTTGTTGCTGCCGTTTCCACATTAACAGAACATTTTAGTGCTCGGTCATATGGCTGTGGAGGATTGAAATCAAAAGATATTTCAATTAGTATATAATTTTCTTTTCTTTCTTCTTTTAACGGGTCAATTAGTATATCCTAATTGAAGATATTACTGATTCAATCAAATTGTCGTAATGGACTTGGAGGTTTGAATCCCAACAAAATCCTTAAGAAAAGTATGACTACACACCTCAAATTTCATGTGAGTTGTTGAAAATAGATGTTGATTGAGGGACCAAATATTACAACAATTTAGTTTGATTTTCATATTATGGAAAAGGTTTGAATGAGACAAACAATACGGATATAGGCATTCTCATACAAATGATAAAAGGTAAAACGTAAAAAATAATTACATAATATGTAATTTTTGTGTAACTATGTTTCAAATTTTGTTTTTGTTTTTATTTAAGGATTTTTCTTCCAATAAACTATCAAGTTAGTGTGTCTTTATAGAACTCTCTCTAATAGATTCCTAGTATTATAAATTACTCAAATAGGTTTTGACGGTAATCTATAATAATATTATTTACGAGCTTTTTTTCAAAGTGTGATGTACACATGGCATCTCTACAACATCCCTTGCCTAGGAGTGATTTCATAATAAATGATATCATTAACAAATTATTATTAAATAATTCATTCATGTCATAATAATATTAATTGATATTATTTGATTTGATTGTCTTATAGTTGAAAATTTCAAGTCCACCAATAAAAATAATTTCCATTTAAATTTAAGATACTCTCATCTTATATTATTTAAGACGTTTTATTAGAAGAATTGACCAATTTGTAAATTGCTATTGCTATCAATTGATATTAAGTAGTATATATATTTTCGTTTCCTTTTCCATTAGCCTAATTATGGGAATTCCAAAACAAAATATAAATTACATTGTCAAAAATAAATAAATAAATAAATAAAGGCTTAAATATGAAAATAGTCCCTGCAATTATGACTTATTTTGATTTTAGTCCCTGCAAAAAAAAAAGTTTGATTTTAGTCCCTGCAAAATCTCAAAAGTTTTAAAATAGTCCTTGAGCTGGGTTTTTTAATGACATGTCCCATTTTTTATGATTTGGCATATGCTGACTAGGATTTATTGATGACATGGTACATTTTTTATGACGTGGATTAATACATTGATTTTTCATTTAATTTTTAATTTAAAATTAAGTTTTTCATTTTTCTAAAAAACAAATTAAAATTTAAAAAAAAAGGTTAGAAGGGAAAAATAACATCCCCAACACACTAATCAAAACAAAGAATTCAGATCCAAGCCGTACGGTGCTGGAAGGAATTAAATTGAAACCTGCACATGGAAATGGAGCTTGTAACGTCTATGGCATGCAAGATCTATGTTGCTACAGTGCCTCTTATGCTTCTTTGTTTATCCGACATAAACCCAGATGAACAACGATGCTAAGTTCAAGAAAGGAAAATAAAAAAATGGTTCAACCTCAAAAAATTGGAGCTTTAGTGATCCTGAATTGCAGAGAAAAAATAGGGTTGCTAGTTACAAAGTTTATTCTGTCGAAGGTAAACTCAAAGGTTCTTCTAGAAAAAGTTTTAAATGGATTAAGGATAATGCAGCATAGTTGTTCATGGGTGGTAGTAGTGAAGATTATAATGATGATGGTTTAAATTTGTATTTGAAATTGAAGATGGTGAACATAAATGATTCTCACTGAATCGCGTACAAATAAATTAAACCCTAATTGCTAACTCATTCCCTTTTTCTATTTTTCGCTTTTAAATTTTCTTTTTTTTTAATTTTAATTTGTTTTTCTGAAAAATGGTAAACTTAATTTTAATTTAAAAATTAAATGAAAAATCAATGTATTAATCCACATCATCGAAAATGGGACATGTCATCAATAAATCCTAGGTAGCATCTGCCGAATCATAAAAAATGAGACATGTCATCAAAAAATTCTGCTCAGGGACTATTTTAAAACTTTTGAAATTTTGCAGGGACTAAAATCAAACTTTTTTTTTTGCAGGGACTAAAATCAAAACAAGTCATAATTGCAGGGACTGTTTTCATATTTAAGCCATAAATAAATCACAGCCTTAAATTTCGGCAGACACATATATTTCAAAACATATTTTAGGGTTAGCCGCCCAAATCATTATAAATATAAAAGGAGCTAAGTCTCATACCATTTTAATTTGTTTGATATATTTTGCATACACCAATATATCACTATGTCTTTATGTTCCTAATTATAATTTTAGTGAAATATTTTTTTAACGGTATTCCTCTAACAACATATTTTGACATGATATAATATTTGGAATTAACTAATTTTTTTACAAATCCCATACATATTTTTTCAACTATTCCTAATATATTTCGTCAAAAAAAATAAACTATTCCAAATATATTTTGTAAAAGAAAAAAACTATTCCTACTATATTTTGATCATCACATATTTTAGTAACCCTTCGCCAAAAAAAAAAAAAACTAATCCAAATATATTTCGTAAAAGAAAAACTATTCCTACTATATTTTGATAATTACATATTTTTTTTTTATAATTTTTTGATAATAACATATAATTATATAGGTAATTTAAAATGATTACATATTAAATTACCTACAATAAATTACAAACGAAATAATTATAAAAAGAGGTTTAATTATAAATAATTTACCTATTAATTAATTTTTAAAAATTATAAATTACCTATTAAATAATTTTTTCAAATGACCTTTAATTATAAACGGGTTTGACTTTTGATAATTACCATTACCATTTAATGAAAATAATATGCATTTAATGTCTTAACATATTTATCTACATTTTTTTTTTAACGGTATTCCTCTATCAAAATATTTTGACATGATCCTATATTTGGAATTAACTAATTATTTTTCAAAACTTTTCCAAATATATTTCGTCAAAAAAATAAAAACTATTCCTAATATATTTTGATAATCACATTAATTTTTTTTTGAATCCATTAATTTTTTTTCAAAACTTTTCCAAATATATTTCGTCAAAAAAATAAAAACTATTCCTAATATATTTTGATAATCACATTAATTTTTTTTCGAATCCATTAATTTTTTTTCAAAACTTTTCCAAATATATTTCGTCAAAAAAATAAAAACTATTCCTAATATATTTTGATCTACTTTCATCTATTGTTCATAACACTTATCCAGATCTATTGCGCAACATGAATGATGCATCTTTTTTTCAAGATAGAGCTATATTAGCTCCTAAAAATACAATTGTTGATGCAGTCAATGATTACGCAATGAATTTAATTCCCGGAGAAGAAACAACTTATTTGAGTTATGATTCTCCATGCCATGCCAATGCAAATAGCGACACACCAGATGATATTCATACACTTGAATTCTTAAATACCATCAATGCTTCTGGAATTCCGAATCACAAGCTGAGATTAAAAGTTGGAGCACCGATAATGTTGCTCAGAAACATTGAACAATCTTTGGGATTATGCAATGGCACACGGTTGATAGTTACAAAATTGGGAACATATGTCATTGAAGGTAGAGTGATATCCGGCAGCAATATTGGTGAAAAAGTTTTTATTCCTAGGTTATCATTAACTCCTTCAGATAAAATAATCCCTTTTAAGTTTCAACGTATATTGTTTCCATTGTTGTTTCATTTGCTATGACTATAAATAAGAGTCAAGGTCAGTCACTTAAACATGTTGGTGTATATATATCTTCCACAGTCAATTTTCTCTCATGGTCAACTCTATGTTGCAGTGTCAAGAGTAACATCAAGGAAAGACTTGAAGATATTGATAACCGATGAAGAAGGAGAATATGCGACTGAAACTGGAAATGTTGTTTATAAAGAAGTTTTTCGTAATGTTCAGTAGTTCTTTTGTAACCTATTTACCTAAATATAAATGTACTGAATATTATCATTTTTATCATCAATATCGTTTGAATTCTTTTTATTTTTGGAACTTTTATTTTGAAATTTTTGTTATATTTCTTTTCATATATATCATATATGATAATCCACAAAACCCGTGCGATAGCACGGGTCGGTGTCTAGTTGTTGATTAAAAGTTTTAAGGTTTGATTTCCTATATATAATTAGACAATTGGCACTATATTTTTTTGTAAATTTTCATTTTCATATTCACTACTTTCTTTGTTAATCTGTTGCTGCTTTATTTTTTCCTCTTTTCTTTAATACATTTTAGATATATAACACCAATGATCGTTTAACTATCGATGATGCCTTATTTTAAATATTAAATCTTACATTGTCTTTTGTTTCGTAAGTTTAATCTCATTTTTTTTAATTTTCCACTTTATCCTTTTATTGTTGTGTTATTATGTCATGGTAGTACTTATTCTTTGTTCTCTTTTGATTTTCAGGCTTGAAGATAAATCCGACCTATTAGAGAAAAACAAATCGAAATGAGATGTTTTTACAGATAAAAGGAGATTATGTAGACAAATCCTTATTTTCATTTTATATTTATATGAACTATATACTGTTTCTTGATTTTGATCTATTTTATATAATTTATTTTCATTTTTGCGTTTGTCTATTTTTAATTTCTAATAATTGTAGTTTTGTGATGTTTTCCATATAAATTTAAAATTGTGTACATATTTATGTGTATGTTGAGGTTTTTGTCTTTCTTTCTTTTGTATTAATCCCTCTGGTCCTATATATAAGAAACATTTCACTTTTTAGATTAATTGTAAAATGTATGTATGTAGACTGTATTATTGTCTAGGTACATAAATTCTATAATGAATCTAAAAAGTAAAATGTTTTTTATGTATAGGACTGGAGGGAGTACTTTTTTTTTTGAATGGTCTTTCTTTTGTATTACTAATAGGTAATATTCTTTCAGGTAGATGTGATGATTTGGTTCTAAAATGACACTTTATTTAGATTTGGATTCTCTCAAGTTCGTTTTCTCCTGTTGTCTTTGTTGCCATCATCTTAACCATCCTCTTTAAAATTGTTTATCTTATTAGAAGTCATTGGACGAAAAATAGCACAGATAACAGAACTCAAAAGACATGATCCAGTTTCAGTTTCTCTCCGTATGCATATAGATTTTGATGCAAGTTATAGCAGAAAAAATACAAATAATAATATGAACGAAATTGACCCTTTTATCTGTATAAATGTTGTACAATTCATAAAAGGTCAATTGATAAGTTAATTCATATGTTTTTTTTTATAAAATAAATTTATAATTTTTGATGCAACTTATATGATTTTAGTTCGATTCATAAAAGTTGTACAATTAACAAGTTAGTTTTTGGTCAAACATATGTATAAATGGTAATGAATTATGCAATTAAATAATGACATAACAAAAAAAGTTGTATGTATGATAAATATATAAAGGTAATAAAACTGCACCGAAGTTTAGTTCATATGTATAAATTGGGAATATCTTAATTTACACAAGTTATAAAATTAATCTCTTTGTTAATTAACATTTTGTTATAGACATCATCTTATTACACAATGAACTAAACTTTGAAAATTGTAACCCAGGTGCACTCACATAAAACCACTTTTTGTTTAAGTTTAGTCACTTCAGTTTAGCACGAGAGGCCTATATTTTTTATTGTAATTGTTATAGGGATTTATATTAATACGGGAGGGTTATCTCCCGAAGGATTATCACCACAGGGTTGGCTGTAAGTATCTCCTCCCATATTAATACGGATAACTGTTTGTTTTTTGTAATTTATGCATGGATCTATATTTTTACTCATAATAATATAATGTTCTATTTTTGTAATTTTTACGTGACCTACTTATATATTAATACAGATGCCTAATTTTTCAACAAAGGATGGGAGTGTAGTCTTCTTGATCCCCTGATGTCTAGATGATCATCCCTTATCTAAAAATAACAACCTAAAAATACAAGTTTTCCCAATTTAATAACAACAAATGACAACCTAAGTGAGATGGAACATTAGATGAGTATGAATGTTGAAGAGAGATGAAATACGAGTGAGAGCAACTAAGAGAGAAGGAGCTGCGATTGAGAGAGAGGAAATACGACTGAGAAATCAACAATTTATTGGATTTTAATTATTAAATTATAATAAGATTGTAAATATTTATCTTCTATTAGCAATTAAAATTTAAACTTTTTAATTTAAAGTTAAATATATTATTTATAAATCGATAAATCTACAAACGTATTTTTACCCGTGCTTGGCACGGGTCTGAATGCTAGTAAAATATGAAATTGGTATCTATATTTATCTGCTTAATTAGTACCTGCTTCTTATATTTCACAAATTACCATCAATTTGTCCCTAATTTATTCTTTATACAACTAATATGAGTTAACCTTGAAAGAGTCAAGAACTTTGGTGCAATATTTATAAAGTTAGAAATTTATTTAAAAATTGTTGTATAATTTGGTTTTATATAATTTATTTTAAAGTTATTTAATATTATTTTATTTATAGGTTTCAAAAGCATTAATAGTTTTATTAGTAGAATACTGTTTACACTTATTTTTGGTAAACAACCGCTAGTTTAAATTAATTACTTGAAGGATCAACTAGTAAATCCTGAGACTATAATTCTATACTAAATCATTGAAGAAATAAACATTTTTATAGTTTTCATATATTTTCATAATTTAAACAAAGTATGAGCAAACTTTGATGTTTACGAGAGCAACACATAAACAACAAATCTTGCAGGAATAAGTAAAGTACAGAAACTTTAAAGAGCAAAGACTTAAATAAAAGTAAATTTGCATAAACTTGTTAAATGATTTACAATAAAAGGTTCACATAATCATACTTTTTCCTTTGGATACTCATCTTTCTCGATAGCGTGAGCATTGTGAGTTTTCTAGGATTCCGTATGTGAATTTGTGACTCTGATTTCGACTTCTAAACTAGTATTTATAGACTACAAATGTTAACTGCTAAATAACGTTACAAAATACGTGAATGACACGTGGCCACGTTCTCTGATGAGCTGTCTTCAGTTCGAACCAATGCATCCGTTGATGAATTCGAAGTCGAAATGTAAATAAAACAGGAAAGAAACTCCAAGTCCCAAGCGCTTCGTTTCTTTCGATCTCTGAATACTTTCTTATCAAAAGCATCCTTTCGATCTAAATGAATCGAAATGAAAGAACTTTTAACTTTCAAAAGACTTTATCATCCTTTAAAAATGTCCTTTCGAAACACAATGAATTCCCTAAAACCTTTGAATCTAAAAATGGAATAAATACAAGATTTCTCGCATTCTTAAAGATAATAATTTCTTTCCATTTTAGTTTAAGAGTATTCAAAATATTCCAGTGAGCATTTATTCCATATTTTGCCTTTACCAAAATATGGGATAACAAATTGCCCCAAAAATCCCAGTTTCGATTTCGAGAAAACTTCAATTGAAGAAAACGATGTTGGCATTTTAAATACTGAAACGTTTTGTTTTTAAAAACAAATTACTTCACGTTTTCCAAAGACGGTGATGACGTCATAGTCATCATTAGTCTTTCAACTGTCACACTCGTCCATTACCATAAATGCTTCCACTTTTTCACTTTTAGTGGGACACGTGACAAGTCCGGAAGTTGAAAGAAAATGCAAAAAGACATCTTTTCTTTTTTATTTATCTAAATCGGAGCCAAATCCGGTTATTATAAATAGCTTTCACCTCCTTCATTTGAAGGTTTCTGAACTTTCCACCATTTTCAATACTTCTCAAGTTTTTCTTCAACTCACTGAATTCCAATACTTGTTTCTCCAAATCCAAACCATTCAAAACCTTTTAATAGTTTTAATTTAAACTTCTACCGGTTTAGATTTCAAAGATTTAACTCCAAATCTCCACATTCCTTAAATTTAGAAACCCTTTTTTCTTCAAATATGTCTGAAGAATAACGACGAGACGTTCCTTTTGCTGGTAAATGGAGAAACTTTATCCAACTTGTTGGAACAAAATGAGTTTTATTAATAAAACACCCTAAGTTTTGATGATAACAAGGTATTAAATGGACAATTGGTATTACTAATAAATGATCTAGTGTGCAGGAACAAAGTAAAAATATCATCCTCGTAGATCATCATTTGGGCATCTGAAGGACACAGTCTGAAGTGTTAAGGCTCTGATGATGCTGAAAGCATCAGAGCCTCTGAAGAAGTCCTCAGAGGCCAAAGAAAGAAACACAGTCTGAAACGTGTGTACATCTTCAGAAGATCAAATAAACGGTATCATCAGATCCTGAAGAACTCTCTCTGAAGAAAGACAGCTAATAAACCAATGCAATAGTACAACGGTCCTGTCAAAGAGTACAACCGTCTTGTCAACAAAAAGGAGAGTGTACAACCAACGGTTCTCTTCTCAACGTCTTTATACGTAGAGTATAAATAGAAGACATTCTCATAGAGAGAAGACTACTAGAAGATTATCTGAACTTAGAAAGATTCAAATCATATTCAAAGCTGTGTACTGTGTTATTCTTTCTAGTGTTATATTCTAAGTTAAATATCTTTTGATATTACAGACTCTGAGCTTAGTGTTTAGAGAGTCTTGCTTAGAACTTTCAGTCCTACTTAATCTTTGTATTAAGTTAGTTTGTGAAGTCTCTTTGTCTTGTGTGACTTAGAGCAGGAAGTCTTAAGTCTTGTGTGACTTGAGCAAGGAAGTCTTAAGCTTGTGTGCTTAAGCAAGGAAGTCTCTTTGTCTTGTGTGACTTAGAGCAAGGAAGTATCTTGCTTGTGTGCTTGAGCATTAGTTGTGTAATCTTTGTGATTATAGTGAAATCCCTTGGAAGTGCAAGGGGACTGGATTACTCTCGTTTTGTGAGAGGAACCAGTATAAAATTTATGTGTGTTCTTTCTCTCTCTCTCTCTCTCACTGTTTTATTTGTGTTTTATGTTTAGTCTAAGTCTATCATATCCGCTGCATTTCTAGATTTCTTAAGATAAAAGAAACATTTTTTAAAACACAATTCAACCCCCCTTCTTGTGTTTTTCACCTTCACAACTTGACGGAAATGAGCCTATGGTTCCTCAATGTCATGGGGATAAAGAAACAACGAAGATCTGGCATTCTGAACTCATGATTCCTTTTGCTGTCGAAAGGAATATCTTTGCATTTGGAGGTCCATTGCCAGATGAGAAATCTTTATCTCTACAAGTAAGCGAATTATTCCCTTTTTACAAATCTTGTGAACCACCAATTTTTTATGAAAAACCATTTCACTTAGGTTTAGGAATAAATTGTTTTGGTCAGCACATTCGATTCCCAATAAACATTATCTCCCTTGGTTAGATCGAGTCGAGAAAGAGTACAAAGATGTTTGGCAGAGTTATGGGATTTATGACTTAATCCAACTCTCTCGATATGACCCTCAATATCAACCTGAATTATTCATAGCAGCCATGCATTTTTATGAGAAATCCACCAATACTTTTCAATTCCCTTGTGGAATGATGACCCCAACTCTTCTAGATGTTGCTGCCATAACTGGTCTTCGACCAGTGGGAGAAACATTCGATCCAGCCAACACTAGTGAAAACATTGAATTTAATTATGATGACCTTTCATTCACCAAGTACATAGCCAAACACCACAAAAACAAAGGAGACGTTTCCAATATCGAACATGTAGTCTTTTTAACATTATGGTTATCCCATTATGTTTTTTGCTCTCGATCCCTTCAAATAGCCAAAATGTTTGTACCCATGGCTATTCAAATTCACGAAGGTAGGCCTTTTAGCCTTGGAAAATTAATCCTCGTTGTCCATTATGAATCAATAGGGGCAGCTTGTGATGAAATTAAGAAGTCACAAGGTGGTTCGACTTTCCTGGTAGCTGGACCCATGTGGTTACTTCAAATTCGGCTGTGTGCCACTTTCGAACAAGAGATAGGCTTCACCATTCCTCAGAGCAGACTAACAGAAGTCCAAGAAAGAACCTTTGAAGGAATGAGGATAGTTTGGCTGACACCAAATGATAACTTCGTTATTACACGCTAAAAGTAACATAATTCAAGGGAGTTTAGAGGACCTTTTGATGTTTTTTTAAGCCTTAGAATAAGAGAAAAACCCATTTTTGAAGATTTATCTTGTGCTGGAAGAAGCAGGAAAAAATGTGAAAAAAGCTGAAAAAAATGGCCTGCGCCTAGGCGCGAACTTGGGTGTTTTGGTTCTGATTTCCTCCCTTTTTGCCTGCGCGTAGGCACAAAAGTGCTACGCGTAGGCGCAAGTTTGATGCAGTTTTGGCGCGTAGGCGCAGTAGGCATGTTCTATATAAGGAAAAGCCAAATTTTGGATCCAGGTTACACAGTTGGTGACGAAAATTGAAGATTGAAGCTCAGTGGTCCTGGATTCAAGAAAGATTCATGAGTGGAGACTCTCTCACACCTTGATCATGAACTCTTTGATTCTTCTCCATGTAATCTCTGTCTTTAATATGAATTGCTAGATATTTGGATTGGATTTCTAGGGGATTTTCATGTTATTAGTTTGATCTATGTGAATTGAATTAGTATGTATGAATCATGATTCAGTTTCAATCAATTATCCTTTATGCTTAATGCTTCACATAATTAGGCCAATTTTGTGATTGATCGAATGGATTTGTTTTATCATGAGAATGAAAATGAATCTTGGAACTAGGGATAATTGAACAATTGCTTGTCATTTTAGAGATATTAGATTAGTAATTGGGATTATTGAATTACGTGTGCAAAACCTAGTTGTGATGGATTGAGAGGATCATATTACCAAGAGATTGGATATGATCATTTTTTATTAATTCATGTTGAAACTAGTTGTGTCATTCATTAATACGCAATTTGATTCACCAACTAATTACATTGAAATGAACCGAAGAAATCTAATCGTTTCACAAACTGTTTTCTAAAAATTTCTTAAACATCGTTTCTTGAACAAAACCCCCCAATATGCTTTTAATTTTACATTTAATGCGTAGTTTTATTAGCCTTGCTTGATCTACCACAGTCCTTGTGGATCAATATTGTATTACTACTTGCGAACTATTCGTGCACTTGCGAAATATTCATCAAGTTTTTGGCGCCGTTGCCGGGGATTGTTGAGTAAAATCAACAAGGCAATTGGACTACCTTTAGATAAATTTTCATTTTATTTTTGTATAGATAAAATTTTCTCTTCATGTCTTTTTCATTGTGCTTTGCTACTAAAATTTTTGTCTAAGTTTTGTAGCAATGAAATGGTTTGAGAATAGATTGCTTGATTGTGAAGGCATTGGTATTATTTGTTATCATCTATGCCGACTAACATATGAGCAAGAATATGTGAATCGAAGACTCAAGCGTTTGAAAGAGAGATGTGGATTTTGTAGAGCGAATCATCACAATGACTATTGTGAGGAGTATTATTTGAAGGAAAAAGAGCGTGAAGCGATCAACATTGTTACAACTTTCAACTCAAAAATATTTTAGATAAATTTTTGAGGTCAAATCAAGGTTCATTTGATGGATTTGAAGTTGAATGTGGTAATCTTGTTGAAAAGGCAAATGAGTGTGAGAAGTTAGTTGAGATGGAGATGGAACATCATGCAATTTTGGTAGAACAAGAAAAATTGAAAAACAAGAAGAATGACATGAGAAGAGTGAACCATTTTGATCTCTATGTGACATTTGAGTCTCAACCAATGGAGCTCAAAGAGAGAAGTCATTTGCCAAATAAGCATCCATCTTCTCCAAAGTGGGATAGTGCTTATTCCAAAAGCTTAGTTGTTGGAAGATGGGAACATTTGCTTCTTTATTCTAAGTTCATGGAATTCTTAACAAACAAGAGCAAGAAGAAAGATGATGTGTTCTTGCTATCATTTAGGCCACCATAATATAGTGGTTGAGGCATCAAGCTAATGACGTTAAAGAAGCGCTTCATGGAAGGCAACCCATGGGATACGGTCCTTTCTTCCCTCTTACTTTTACTTTCTTGTTGGAATAAATGAATATGTTGCCTGGTGTGTGTGATGACACTCATAACTTGCATGTTTGTTGTCTTGTTTGAATGTCTTGGCCTAGATGAAAACCTTGCATTATGATTAATCAATTTGGCAATTGCCCTTAGGTTTCAATCTTGGTAACTAGTTGCATGATGTGGATTGGTGATGTTCTTTGATTGGTTCTTATGAAATATGATTGCTTGTTAGGAAAGTTTAGGGACTCTCATAAATGTTGATCACTCATTAATCCGGCCTAGCCGTGAATTTTTGAACCATACACTTATGCTTCCTTTGATTATGAGAGTTCCACACTTATCCATATCTCTAGAATTTGCTTGTGTTCTCTTTAATTGGTTGGTTGTTTTGATTTACACACGAGGCACGTTTTTCGTACCTTGGGCCTATTTCAAGTCACCCTATATTCATGATATTTCCTTTGTTAACCCCTTTTGAGCCGAAAGAAAATATGTTTTTTTGTGAATGTACCCAAATTTTATGCAAATTGAAAAAAAGATGATTTTCTTGGAGGCTTAGACACCTTACTAGTGATTGTTGCACTATGCAAATCACTAAGTTTGGGGTTGCTTTTGGAATTAGCAACTTATTAAGTTTGGGGTGGGTGTACTAGAGAACTTTTGGAAGGAATTTTGAGAAAGAAATACAAGTGTGTTGTGCAAAAATTGAGAAAAGAAAAGAATATTTCAAGAGGACACCAAGAAATGAAAAAAACCAAAAGTATAAAAATGGTGAACCTCTACAAAAAAATAAAATAAAGCAAAGAAACAAATGATTGAAAAATTGTACAAATGAGTCCAAAGAAAAAGCGATTTAAAAATAGTTCTCTAGTATTAATTTTTTAAAAAGGGGTTGTGGGATTCATTTTTCTTGAACTAGGTGTATCTAGCTCCAAGTTTTTCTACTACTATCCTAAAAACAAATACCCTTAGCCCAACCCACGTTACAACCTATAAAGCCCTCTAAATGTGTGTACTCTTGGCATGGTGATCGATTTTTGAGAATATTTGCAAGCTTATGGTTGATTGGTTATGATGTGTTGATATGAGTGTGATTTACCTTTAAACAGGAGAGTATGTGAGTGTGTGAAGAGATTAAGTTGAAGGTGCGTGGGAGAAAACACAAGAAGGGGGGGTTGAATTGTGTTTTGAGTTTTTAAAATCTTTTCCAGATAATAGTATCTATCAAATTCTTTAAGCACAGCGGAATACTCAACACAAACAACTTGCAATGATGGAAGAGTAAATAAGAGAGAGAGAGAGAGAGAGAGAGAGAGAGAGAGAGAGAGAGAGAGAGAGAGAGAGAGAGAGAAGGATTTATACTGGTTCCCCTCACAAAATGAGAGTACTTCAGTCCCCTTGCACTTCCAAGGGATTTCACTATAATCACAAAGATTACAATCCTAGTGCTCAAGCACACAAGCAAGAGACTTTTTTAAATGCTCTAAGTCACACAAGACAGAGAGACTTCCTTGCTCTAAGTCACACAAGACAGAGAGACTTCCTTGCTCAAAGTCACACAAGACTAAGAGACTTCCTTGCTCAAAGTCACACAAGACTAAGAGACTTCCTTGCTCAAATTACACAAGATAAGAGACTTCCTTGCTCTAATCACAAAGATTGAGACTTTTCCAAATTACTCACGCAGGAGTAAATACTAACTTCTAAGTTTAAAACTACTACAAGATAATAACTTCAGAGGCTTTAGTTAGTTTTCAAGTTCTCACTTAATTCTGAGAGATAAATTATATGAAGATCAGTTCAGTTCCTTGTTTCTTAGTCATCAATTTCTTTCTTTCACATATATATATGAATGAGGAAAGATATTGAGACGTTGTAGAATCCCGTTGTAATTGGACAGCTGTTGATTCCCTATTTGCTTAAGCTGTAGCTTTTGAATTTACTCTAAGCAGAGCCACGTCTTCTTCACAGTTAAGCTCACGTTTTACTGTCTGTCCAAATACAGTAATAAGGTACAACTAGCTCCTAAAAAGGATAGGATCACATCCTTTATGACCGTTGTAATCAGTTGTCCTTAAAGAGATCACCAGGCTTAGTAAGAATAGTTGATGTAGCCTCTCTGATGACTAGGGGAATTCTCTTTGCTTCTGATGAACCTTGATAACTTGAAGTCTGATGGTCTTGAATATTTGGCCCTCTAATAGTTTGAATATTTGACCTCTGATAGTCCTTCGTAATTCAGCTTCTGAACGTCTTCATCTTCTGAATAACTCTTGACTAACACCAAATAGCTTCTGAACTCTTGTAGGCATCTGAATGTCTCTGAGCTTCTGAACTTCTCTAAGCTTCTGAACTCTTGTAGACATCCTGATCTTTTTTTGAGCTTCTGACCACGTTTAGCTTCTGACCACGTTTTAGCTTCTGAACTCTTTCAGAGTGTAATGATTCAGACTTTCATTAGGTTCCTTCAGAGCATAAATCAAGTGTGCTTTTGTATATACTTAAGATTTTCCTGCACACTTAATTTAAACATTAGTAATATCAATTGTCCATTTAATACTTTGTTATCATCAAAACTAAGGGTGTGTACCAAAACACATTTTGTTCCAACAATCTCCCCCTTTTTGATGATGACAAATATAAGTATTAAATACAATTGTTGTTGATAAAATTTAGCTATGTTGACATTAGACTTCTGAGTTTTGCAAGCTCCCCCTAAGTCTGATAGTCCATAGGATGAGGTTTGTAAGCTCCCCCTATTTTGTATCCATAGTTAATTTTGATCAGTTTAAGAATTACTTTATTATATGACTTAAATTATTCATATTTTACTATGTAGAGAACAAGGTTTGTAAGCTTCTTCTTTTCATAGTGTAATAATCTTTGAATAAAGTTGCACCCTTACTCAAAAACTATCTATGAATAATAAACTTCAATTAATAAATATATTCTCCTGAAAATTATGCGCTTATTTAAAATGCCAGATGCATTAGATAAATATCTAAAAGAATTAATGAATGACAATAGGATCAGAAACGTATACACACATAAGGTTCAGAGGTTATCATGATATACAGTTTCAGAGTTCAAGATAAATATAATATTTTTCAAAACAGTTCAGAGCTTAAAAAAAATACAAAGATTTTGAAATCCTCAAGATCAGATTGTCATTACAAAGCATGTAACGCATGCCACTAAATTGACCACTCTCCTACGCTCTCTTCCTGGAGCAATACAAAGCCCTAAAAAGCAAAGTAATTTCGCTTCTTCCAACAATTGATTTATCATTATTCTTTCTCCCCCTTTTGTCATTATCAAAAAGGTAGTATAAGCAATTAATAGTAATTGCAACGTCCAATGTGGTCAAGTCAAGAGTCGTTGAACGCATTTATGACATTGGCGTTTGAAATGAGCTTATAAAAGGAGAGAGACCTAGTCATTTTATTCACACAGAATAATCTTAGGTTGTGATAGAGCAATTGAGAGAAAAAATGAAACACTCAGAAAAGAAGAAGGTAGATTCAAAGAGAGTTAGTCAAGATAGGAGAAAACGTACGAAGAAATCAAGAGAAACAAAGCCAGTGTTTGAAAAATAGAAACTCAGTTCTGAGTCTGAAGAAAAATCTTGGGACTCTGACTGGTTTGAGTTTCTGAAGACATATCCTCCTGAAGAAAAATAATCTGATATCCAAGGCTTTAGAGGGGCTAGAATCTTCTCCTGAAGAAAAACAATCTGATGCATTAGAATTGGTTTCTTCAAGGAAGATGATCTAACAGTTGGATAACCCAACTCCCCTCTTCAAAGGTCATATCAAGGTTGCTACCTCAATATTTCCTTTGAAGCATCCAGAAAATTAGTCTTTAGGAATTTTTATATGTAATCAGTAACTTATGTTCTCAATGAAATAAAATTCAATTGCTTTGGCTTGTTTAATTTGATTTTCTTATTATGTTTCTTCTATTGTTATGCAATTTGATTCTTTAAGAATAACCAAATATTGTACTAATTGAAAATCAATTTTATGAACAGAAACACAAGAGTTTGAAATACCACTTGAAAAACTGTTTTTAAATGAAATAAACTTAAAAAAAATTTTTGAAAGCCAATTGAAGAATAAAAACAAATCATAAAAGATTAAATCTCAATTGAAATAAAAATCTATCAAAAGTTTAAGGAATCAGAAAAGAAATAGAAGCATCCAGATTTAAAAGAAGTCAAAATATACAAAAGTATATACTCAATCCTATCAATGTGTCTAACAAAATATTAATCAGCAGATAAACAATTAAACATTCAAAGAAATCCTAGGATTTTATTGAGGACGACTACAGAGAAAAGCTAGGGTTTTCATGATCTCCTTCTGTTTTCCATTAACTTCCTCCATTAGTCCAATGTATTTGTCCACTTTGGCTTCAATCCTCTCAATGTCAGCTTCATAAACTGGATTCCTCAGGTGCTCTTGGTTGGTTGGATTAGCTCCCAGATTGTCTTAAATTGGTTCATTCAGATCTTCCTCAATTGAAGCTAACCTATCCCTCAGGTTTTGCTCAACATTTTCTCTCACAGTAGAGGATTCAGGTTGATCCCTCTCTGTGTCTTTCTGAGTCTGAATGACCTCCTCAACATTTGCAGCTTTTCCCTTGTCAAACTTCTTCTTCTCTTCAACATCTGCCTCCTGAAGACTATACAACCCTTTCACCAATTTCTCAGTCAGACTTACCCATTGAGCAACATACTCAGATGAAGGCATATCACATTGTCTTAGATCATGAAGACCATGTATCTGACTGAACAAGTTGTTGCATTCACTCAAGATATCAGGGTTATTTGAGTTGGTTGGGTGAGGTTCAGTGGTTAAGGGTGTAATGGTGTGTTGAGGTAATGTTTGTGGTTGAGGATCAGTTTGAGTAGCAACACAGTCAGATGTTGTAGATGTCCCAACCTCTTGGGTTTTCTTAGCAACCTGACAGTGTTGGGTTGGTATTTGTTGTTGTTGGTTTTGATCAGGTTGACTAAATGAACTTAACTGTGTATCAGAGGTAGTTAGTTCTTTAATCATTTCATCAACCTGATCCCTGGTTGGTGAGTTGAGGGTTTCATCAAATTGTAGTACTTCAGTGTGTACTGACTCATTAGAATCAGTTGCAATCACTTCAGTATGTGTACTGGTTTGTTGTTCAAGTTCAATTTGATGTTTAGGTTGTGTTTGTTGGACAGGTTCAGTTTGTTGTTCAGGATATGTTTGAGGTTCAGGGTGTGTATGAACATGTTCAGGTGAGGTATATGGTTCAGGTTGTGGTTGAGCATGTTCAGGTTCAGAGGGTACATTTGGTTCAGATTGGAGTTTTGACATTTGGTTTGATGATGGGTTGGTTTTGTTGGAACAAAATGTGTTTTAGTATACACCCTTGAGTTTTGATGATAACAAAGTATTAAATGGACAATTGATGTTACTAATGTTTAAATTAAGTGTGCAGGAGAATCCAAAGTTATATCAAGAGCACACTTGATTTATGCTCTGAAGGAACCTTATGGAAGTCTGAATCTTTTCACTCTGAAAGAGTTCAGAAGCTAAAAAGTGGTCAGAAGCTAAACATGTTCAGAAGCTCAAATGGGATCAGGATGTCTGCAAGAGTTCAGAAGCTTAGAGAAGTTCAGAAGCTTAGAGATGTTCAGATGCCTTCAAGAGTTCAGAAGCTATCTGCTAGTCAAGAGTTATTCAGAAGATGAAGACGTTCAGAAGCTGAATTACGAAGGACTATCAGAGGCCAATTATTCAAGACCAATAAGACTTCAAAGATATCAAAGGTTCATCAGAAGCAAAGGGAATTCCTCTGATCATCAGAAAGGCTCTATTAACTACTCTCACCAAGCCTGATGATTTGTTTAAAGGACAACTAATTGCAACGGTCATAAAGGATGTGATCCTACTCTCTCTAGGAGCTAGTTGTACCTTATTACTGTATTTGGACAGACAGTAAAAGTAAAGGTTAACTGCGAAGAAGAAGTGGCTTTGTTCAATGTATATTCAAAAGCTACAGCTGTTCATTTACAACGGGAATTCTACAACGTCTCAATATATTTCTCCAACTCATATATATATATATACATGAAAGAAAGAATTGATGACTAAGGATCTTCATAGAATATATCACTACGGTCCATACCTACGTTTCGAAATTAATGCATACTAAGTTAAAGCAATGACTAGATCGCTACTATATTGCGAAACAATCCTCTCGCCCTATCATTTTCAAATCAAATGACTAGGTATCGTGAAACACTTATGTTTTTAAGTTTTTGGTTAGGACTTACAATGAACCAAGTTAATTAATTCTAACATAATTACAAAAGCATATATCAAATTGAAAGAAGTGTAAAATAAAAAGAAGCAATACGATTGAACTAGAATCAGTACCTGTAGAAATTGTGATTGATTTCTCTAAACTATGATTGAACTTCGAATAGAACACAGTTCAGTCGGGAAAACTTCAACGTCTGCAGTAATTCAACATCTGCAGCAATAAAAAACAGAATACACTATATCACAGCTGTTTGAATAGTAATTAAGGAGTATAATGTAAAGTTTTTTATCCTTTTTAATTCATGCAGGACAGTAACAGTACATGCAGTAGCTATCTTTTTTTTTGAAATAGCAAAAATTTTATTAGCATACTCCAATACAAGAAGTATATGAGCAGCAAAGAAGAAAGGAAAAAACAAACAAAGCAACCTAGGAATACACAAACCCAGCCACACCACCACACCACGTAAAGGCTGGATAACACAAACCCAGCCAAAACAACCAAACCCCTAAAGCCACTACAACAAGCTAATACTAAAACCAGAATACTCCCAAAACACTACAAACAATCAGTCACAATAAAACCACCACCAGCAGACCGAAACCAGAAGACAGCAACCATAGAAACACATGAAACTCCTCCACGTCCCGAAATCAAAAAAACACCTCACAAGGATTTCACCAAATCAGAAAAACAGAAATTAGCGCATGAAACATTCTCCCGGATCCCAATTCCACTCATAGAATAGACAAGGGGAAATCTTCATTCTAGCAAGACTCCACTTACAACTTCAATGATTAAAACGCATGCCAAACTAATAAAAAACCATGGTATATCTTTTTATTCCTCGCCATGAAAAAACATGCAGTAGCTATGAAAAAACATGCAGTAGCTATCTGATTGTTCTAATAGTAAAATAGATGACAAAATACATTAGACCAAGAACAATTCAGCGAAATTTTTCTATCAACTAAACCAACACTATTATGGTATTACCAGAAATTGTCTTTCATCCACACACACTTCCTGCAATTGATGAGCTGCACTAACATATTCTGATTCATTCATTCCAGGCCACTCACTTCCATCTGAAATATTGAATCATGACATACATAAATGAAATGCTAAATAGACATGGCAAACAAGCATTCTAAACAGGCATTCTTTAAAATATTCAATTGGTTTAGAATTCATGGTAGGCAAAAAGCCATATGTAAAAAGAGTACAAAACAAAAAACTTAAACAAAATTCAAATTCCAAATTAAAGTGTAACCACAAACTTCTCTTATCCAAGAAAATGAATGAATTGCTTTTTATGTGTATCTCTGCATATTTTCCTTTTCTTTGCAAATGACATTAACCAAAGACAAAACAAAGCCAATCTTGTGTTAAATTAAATTAATTAAAAGCTGTTACTCCAATTTACTTCTTAGCTTCTGTTGTAAAACTCATTTTTACCGTGTAATTAATAATAGTAAATGGAAGTAACTTTGCAGAGATAATAGTGGAAAACAGGGGCTGTGCTTTTTCTTTAATTGAATTCTTGGTGAAAGAGTTAGCTTAATTAGGAAATAATTGAATTTAAAAAAACAGGGCAGGCAGGGGGTGTAGCATTGTTGTTACTGCTGTTGTTGATTAAAGGAATGATGAACATTCAATTTATTGAGACAATTTTCTTTTTTTTCTTATATTTTAAGATCAATATAATACTATACACCATCAATTTAATTCATTCTCATTGAGGAATTTCATCAAATATAACAATCAAAATCACATGTTTAACTTACCCTACTAATTTTCTCATAGGAAAAACAGGACCACTAATAATTCAGTATTATTTTCTTTCTTTCCTTTAACAAAACAGAGAAAATTAAGACAATTTAATTGGATCAAATTACACAATTATGCATCAAAGCTGGTCAAACAAAATCTGACATATAACAAAACCATAATTATAAATAAATTGTAAATAATAATGAAATTCAGTATTTGATATAGAAACAAGGAATTATGTTCATAGCAAACACAAATATGGTCATAGCAAACACAAATATGGTCATTAACAAAGAAATAGAAAATTGATTTCGTACCTTATAGACCCAATGATTTCAGTGATGAAGAAATTGAAAATACAGACCCAATGATTTCGTACTGAGTTTGATGAACAACGATAATGGAAGAGTAGAATTTCAGTGAACAAGAATGGAAGCGTTTGATGAAGAACGAGAGTAGAAGAGTAGATTTTAGGGTTCGTTTGATTTAGGGTTCGTTTGATGTTAACGAGAATGGAAGAGTAGAAGGTTTGATTTAGGGTTCGTTTGATGTTAACGAGAATGGAAGAGATTTCAGTGAAGACAGTGAGATTTCAGTGAAATTGATTTAGGGTTCGTGTTTGTTTTGGAACATACGCGTAAGGATGATGATGATACGAGTGTGAGGATACGCGTACGAATTCACCTATCTAAAATCTCAAGGGGATTCCACTACGGTGGACTAAGTATCAGTAGTGGAATCTATTAGAACAAAACTTCAATGTAATAACATGATTGCCACCGTGTCTACATTCCACTACTGATATTTACATGTCAGTAGTGGAATCTCATACCCCATGAACATTTCACTACTGATATTTACATATCAGTAGTGGAATCACTTGCTCAATAGTTTTTCACTACTGATATTCGTATATCAGTAGTCGAATCCAAAAACCAAATGTCTTTTTTCTACTAGTGTATCTCTCAGAATAAAGTGAGAATTGAAACTAGCTCAAGCCTCTGAAGTTATTATCTTGTAATAGTTTTAAGCTTAGAAGTTAGTATTACTCCTGCGTGAGTAATTTGGAAAAGTCTCAATCTTTGTGATTAGAGCAAAAGAAGTCTCTTAGTCTTGTGTCACTTTGAGCAAAGGAAGTCTCTTGTCTTGTGTGACTTGAGCAAGGAAGTCTCTTAGTCTTGTGTGACTTTGAGCAAGGAAGTCTCTTGTCTTGTGTGGCTTGAGCAAGGAAGTCTGTTGTCTTGTGTGACTTGAGCAAGGAAGTCTCTTTGTCCTGTGTGACCTAGAGCAAAGAAGTCTCTTGCTTGTGTGCTTGAGCACCTGAATTGTAATCTTAGTGATTATAGTAAAATCCCTTGGAAGTGCAAGGGGACTGGAGTACTCTTGTTTTGTGAGGTGAACCAGTATAAATTCTTGTGTCTCTTTCTCTCTCTCACTCTCTCATTTACTCTTCCATCATTCTCTTAGATTCACGTTGGTTGTGTTAATTATTCCGCTGTGCTTAAGGACTCTGATAGATACAAATATCTGGAAAAGTTTTTAAATATCTAAAACACAATTCAACCCCCCCTTCTTGTGTTTTCTCCCACGCACCTTCAGGTTTCAGGATTGATTTGGTCTAGATTTGAGGTTAAGTTCTGATTTTGTTCAGAGTCTGGAATAATGTCAGAGTTCTGAACATTATCAGATGGTAAAGGTTTAGATTGTGAAGGGAGTTCACCTGCTAAATGTTGTCCAAGGAAATCTAGAGGTGACTTTGATGGTTTGTTTGAGGTTGGGGGGTTCTGAGTCTCTTGAGTTAATATAACAGGATCTTCAGGTTTAGATACAATACCTGAATTATCAATAGTGGAGCTCTCAATATTCTTCTTCTTCTTCAGCTCCTTAGAAATCTTGCTTCTCTTGATCCTTAGAGGCTCATCATCCTCTTCCACATCTTCTAAAACCACCACATTTGAATTCTCAGCCTTTGTCTTTGTCCTGCCTTTGCTTTCACCCTTTTCAGTCTCAACCTTAGTCTTTACCAATCTCTTTCTTTTCCTTTTCACATCCTCTGGTTCAATCTCAAAAGGTTCACCTTGGCTTTCTAGTAGTTGTATGTGCTGGTTAACAATACCTTTAGCAACAGAAGGTATGTTAATTTTGAATGTTGCTACCATAGAAGGTCCAGAATGTGGTAGCTGTTCCAAAGGCTCTGAAAACTTCAAAGTTTGTCTTGGTAGGAAGTACATGTTGGACAATGTGTTTACTGAGATAACAGAGGCTCTCAGTTCTCTTAACAAGTTATCTTGACCAGCAGTCTTGATCACGTCAATCACACCACACTGGTAGAAAATCTCACTTAAAATCCTTGGGTAAATGACATGAACATTGGGCTTGGTTTGCCTTTGAATAGCGTTAACAGCCTTGCAAAGGTGATTGAAGATATACTTAGACCAGTTTAGTTGATATCCTCTAGTGAGAAAATAGATAAAGTATCTATGATCCCAAGAGAGTTGATCAGAGCTTCCACTCCTTGGAAAGATTGATCCTAGCAAAATTCTGGCTAGTAATTTCTGCTTTGGTTTCAAATCACCACTCTTGTTGCTATCACAGGTTTTCCCTTTTTCATAATGAAATCTGGCACGTCCAGTTACTAATGTTGAATACAATGTTCCAACACTTATACGTTACGTGAATGTTGCAACCAATGTTCCAACGTTGTACTGAACAATAACAACAATGAACAAACAATAACAAATGCAGAAACATTAAACGAGACAAATGATTTGTTAACCCAGTTCGGCATAAACGAACCTACTCTGGGGGATACCAATCCAGGATTGAAATCCACTAATGTAGTTCTAGATCTAAGCCCTCAGTAAACGCCCTGTTTACGACATATATCCTAGACACCTACTTGTGCAACTTATACCTAGGAACTTCTAGATATGAGATCCCATCTCACCTCCAACTATCACTCAACAGCGATTACAATGAAACAACAAGGTTTGCGAAGACACACTTCAAGACACACAAGTTACCTCCGTACTTAGAAGCTTAGGAGTAACTAACACAAAGTCCTAAACTTGCATCAATGAGATAAAAGAAAGGCTCACAAAATTACAAGACTCAAAACCCTAGAATACTATTCTTGAATGACGGCTTTGATAGCTTGCTAGGTTTTTCGTCCTTCAAATAAATACTCCAAGCAAAACAGGTTGAACACCATATTGGACTTAGAACATATAATTTCCAAGCATCAGAACCAAATATCAAGTTTCCCAACATGTTAGAGCATCTTTAGGAAATAAATACAATGCTGATTCTAGTCAAATATAAAGCTGATTCTGGTTAAAAACGCATCTTGGAGTGCAAGTAAAAAGGCGTGGATTCCTTATATAGATAGAGAGGCGTGAATTCCTTATATAGAAATAACGCGTAATTAATGTTGTGAATTCTGAACATGCAGGCGCCAACACACATGTTGAAACATTTCGTCCAACATCTTGCTTGTATATTTGTTTTAGCAAAATGAGGCCAATACACAAATATCCAACAATCTCCCCCTTTGGCAAATTTTTGGCTAAAACAATCTAAGATTACTTCAACCATTCCAGAGAGATACAAACTCATGTAGTTTCCACAAATCAACATAAACACACATCATGAGGAAAAACAACATATCTTCAAAGCTAATTTTTAGGTGAGCTCCTCAAATGAATATAGCAGACAAGAATAAATAGTATCACTTAGGAATATCAGAGGCATGCAACAGCGGAATAATGAACACAACTAGCCTCACAGGATGAGCCACAGGAGAGAAATAAACTCTCACAATTTCAAGTCACTTAGGAAAAATAAATTCCCAGTAACTGGATGTTTCAACATTTGACAGAGCATTATCACACACATAGGGCATAACACACTTGCTCCCCCTCAACATCTGAATCAGAGCAACATATGAAAATAATCTTTGAAAAATATTGCTCCCCCTCAACATGGCACTGTACTACTCTCCCTCAATCATACATCACTACACATACATCAGGATGTTTCAACAACAGTCACCACATCAGACATGTTAACAGAGAACAACACATCCAACAACAACTACTCCCCCTTTTTAGCCACAAAATTGACAAAATAAGGTCTTCAAAAACAGTAAGGTACCAGAGTAAGTATCATGAGTGCAGGTGAGCAGAGACCATAAACACACTAGGTGCACAAAATCTCCAGGACAAGAGTCACAAATGAAAATATCCATAAAAGAATAATCATCACGTAAGTGAACCAGGAAAAATAAATTTCCACATAGAGAGACAGAGTTCTCATAAACACCACTAGGAAAAATAAATCCACTCCTCCTCAACACATACATAGCAGAGTGATCACCAAGATATTATCAGAAAAACTTCACTCGTCCTAAACATATACATATCACACAAGCGAAATTTACTCTCACTCACTACAACATAGCAATCACATACATCAAGCACATAGACTAGCACAACACCATTATAACATCATCGGCCTAGTAAAAGCACACACTCCCCCTCAATAACATATCTGAAAGAAATATCCTTATTCCCTGAATAGCTACCGCACGCATATATCAAATGCACTTACTATGATATCATTAGCACCACTACATCAAAGCACACCTTCCTATCTTAAATGCATCACACATATCACAGTCACAAGCATAAGCACAATCATATCATGCATTTATGCATATCAACACATGTCACAACATCATGCATTCATGCATATCAAAGAACATACACTCCAGAACAAACATCACATATACTCCCCCTAAGTTGCAGATCATATAGAGTTGTGGATACCAGATTAAATCATAAAACCAGTCACACAACAAACAAGTTCTACACTACTTCTACACTGCTTATCGTCAGATGTTTAAACATCAAGCACAACATCAGATAACACATCAGATTTTTACTCCCCCTTACAGCCATAAGTTTTGACAAATAAAGTCAAATAAAAAATCATCAGCTTCGTGGAGTAGAAAAACCAAAGACGTAGTAAAACCATAGAAGAATCTCATCATCACAGAGTGCGCGAGATTATAGACCAGGATCACACATGATGCCTAAAATATCCAAGGCATAGCTCACAACGACACAAGAACTACAGAAGCACAACCATAAGGTAACAAGCTTCATCAGACATCAATACATCCTTATGTATCCTCATTTTTGGTCATCACTAACATCAGTGTTCCTTCTAACTCACCTTCTTCCCAAGAAATTGTTAATCACAACATGGAAGAACTCCACACATTGTCCTCTGACAAACATTTTCTCACCATCAGAGCTATCAGCAGACACATAATTCACATTCTCATTGCCAAAAACCTTCTCCTCCTCATACTCTATGTGAGAGTTATATTAGATGGTTTCAACATAATGACCAGGTTGGGCCAAGGATGTTGAGACATCAGGCACAACATCATATTCAGGTAATATTTCTTTGAGGGAAACAACAACAGAGCCAACAAATTTAGTGGGAAAAGACAAAAGATCATAACTAACAACTTTAGTATGTGACACATTAACACTTTTAACAGCGACATTAATCCCCAACGGATTAACCAACCAAGAGATCAAACAACCACCCAAATCATCAAAAGTTGGAAAGCTATTACAATCGAGGATAACACCATGGAAGACATACCATATCAAATATAAATCAACAGTGGAGAAAGCATATTATATCCACCACATCAAACATCATAGTTAATACTCATAAAATAGACATCTCTCCCTTGTTTGCACAATGTGATAAGGACATAATAAGACATTGTTCCAAAATCCAGCTTCTCATACCAACTATCTTCATTAAAATACAAATTTCCACTTCTGGACATTGTCTTCAAAATGAAGGAGACATTTTATAAGGGGACCGAAGGGATACTATCATGCCAACATTCTTCCTGTCAGGGGACATGATGTATAGGACATCATTCTCAACATCTGGCTCAGAGTCAGATACACACACAAACAGATGGATATTTACCAGTTTTAACCTCAAGGAGTATATACCAAAACATCTTCAACAATAGATATACTATCATCACATAGAAACATCAAAACTAGATGTTTCAAAAACAGATCTAAAACAATCACATACAACAATAGGCATCACATTTGAACATCACACATTTGACCATAACACATCTGAAAACATATAGTACTTCTCATCAAAATGCACATCCACACCCAATTAGTCATAACAGGGCCGGTTCTCTTTCAACCACACTTTGAGCAATTGCTTGGTCAAGTGGAAGATCATTAGGATCAGTTTCTTTCACTATATTCAAAACGTCAATGCTCCAAACCACCATAAGGTTGATCTTCAGCCACATCGACATCAGTTTGGGGAATCTTAGAACCGATTTTAACAACACAAACTGGTTGGTCTTTGGATGTTGCAGCATCCGGTATGACATCAAACTTGGATAGAATATGAGGAGTCATTATTGTAGACTCAACAACAGTTTCAATTAAATGATTAATGGGGCTTCTAGAGAGCTCATATAAAACAACTTTCTCAACAGAGGGCTCAACACCATTTTCTTTTGGAACACAGAATGTTCCAGCATCTGATTCAGCATACATATCAGACGGCTTATGAAAAATGAGCTTGGTGGGGGGTTCAATAGCTGAAGCACCAACAAAAACAGCAGAACTATCATTTGTACTAGACAGTTCAACAACCTTATCAGAGACATAATCTACCTGACTCGGAGAAAAAAAACACAGGGTTCTGCAGGGATATCAACCACAAGTTCGACATTAGGTTTCACATTTTCATTCTCAGAGGTTTCAACAGGTAGATATAAAATAGAGTCAACATGCACATGATGCAGTTCAACAACAGACTCATTGGTATGATTAATGATAGAGGTCATTTGATCAGTTGATGATTTAGAACTGGTTTCTTTAGTGAGTGGTTCACTAACAACATCATCAACGACAATAGTAACAAAGCTAGACTTTTCTAGGCTCTTTTCAAAGATAGGATTAACCTGACTAATAGACTTATACACAGGTTTGACAAATGTTTCAACATTTCGTTCAACATGCAGACTAAGAGCAGTTTCAGATGGTTTCAAAGCATTCACATAATACAGAGGGGTTATGAGAACATTAACCTGGTAAGGTGAAGTATTAAGGGAACTTACATTTTCAGCGGTTTGCGGAATGAAAATTATTTCCCTTATTTCTCGTGCAACTCTAGTCATAGTAAATAGAAAGTATTTGTTTGCACGCTTCCACAACTGTAATTGCTATAAACTCCTTTTGTTGAACCATGAAAATAAAATGTTGTCAAGTAGACAATATCCACCATATATGTTTTTTCTTCCATTAACACTTCCATCCAAATCACAATATCCTACAAAATCCTTCTCAAGATGATTCTTCTGAATTATGGTTGATGGCCCTTTGTTTGTTAGAACATTATCTCATTCAGATTTAGATCTTTCAAGGTTGATCTCAAAGTCTTTGTCAACTTCAGTAATTTCTAGTTGTTGAGCAGATGTTTCAACATCATCTTCCCCACTTGTCATTCTGTTAGTTGATGAATCATCTCTCACCATATTTATTGACTTTATCATAGCTTTGGTTCTTAAGCAAGTAGAAGAATGAGATGTTTCTATAGGAACCCACAAGTAAAAGTTATTTTTTGATTTAACTCCCCTCATCAGTACATCACCTTCCTCATCTGTAACCAAACACTCAGATTGAGTAAAGTTCACTTTCATGCCTTGAACACACAGTTGACTAATACTGATCAAGTTGGCTGTAAGACCTTTGACCAATAGAACATTGTCTAGTTTAGGTAATCCATGATTGACTAGCTTCCCGGTACCCATAATTTCACCTTTGGCTCCATCTCCAAAAGTGACAAAGCTTGTGGCATAGGGTTCCACATTTTCCAAAAACCTACTGATTCCTGTCATGTGTCGAGAACATCCACTATGAAAGTACCAATCTTCTCTTGATGAAGCTCTAAACGAAGTATGAGCAATGAGTGCAACACTTTCTCCTTTAGGTTTCCATTCACTTCTGGTCTTCAGAATGGGAGGTTCAGGAGTGAACTCCCTGAAGTGTTTGGGATACCCATAAAGTTTGTAACAGAAAGGTCTGATATGTCCCTTCTTACCACAGTGATGACATATCCAAGAGCGTGATCTATTAGTCTGAGTATTCTGACGCCTCTTAGGATGTTGAAACATCTGTCTCGGCACTGTAGAATAATGATTCCCTTCAGGAGTCATAAATTTCGTATCTGGATCATACATCTGCCTCTTGTTGAGAGTTTCATAGTCAAACCCAATGGGTTGTGGTTTGCCAATAACCTGTTTTTCCAGAATCTCATCTAAATCATGTGTACTATGGTGCATCATTACAACTTGTTTCTTTAAATGCTCAACTTGAGAGGTTAATTGAGATATCATCATTTAAAGCTCTTATTTTAGCAAGATGGCAGTTTCTTTCGGTCTTCAATTGAATGATGACTCTTCTTTCAACTTCAAGTTGTTCACATACCTCTTCACTTCTGATGCACAATGCTTTGAAGGATCCAGCCAGCTCATCATATGACACATCATCATCATTTGAGTCAGAATCAGACTCAACCACTCCAGTTAGAGCAGTCACATGTTTAGCAGACTCATTCTCAGCTTCCTCTTCAGATTCTTCTTCTTCAGACCATGTAGCAGTCATGCTCCTCTTCTGTCTTTTGAGAAATGTGCCACAGTCAGTTCTAGTGTGACCAAAACCTTCACATTCATGACACTGGACTCCCTTGGATTGTCCCACTTTATTGCCAGTTCTAGTCTTCATGTTGTTGTTGACAAACTTGTTGATGTTGAACCGGATGTTTGGAACATTGCCTTTTGTCTTTCTGTCCATGTGTTTCATTACATTGTTGAATTGCTTCCCCAACAGTACCATCGCCTCTGAGATACTTTCATCAGTGTCAAACTTACTCTGATGATCTTCATTATCAGTATTTGACATAAGGGCTATGCTCTTAATCTTGTTTCCACTCTTTCCAGCACGCTCGTTTGTTGACATTTCATATGTTTGAAGAGAACCTACCAACTCATCAAGCTTAATAGTGTCTAGTTCTCTAAACTCTTCAATGCAAGTGACTTTCATGTCAAACTTCTTTGGTAAGGATCTCAACATTTTCCTCACCATTTTCTCCTCAGATAGCTTCTCACCTAGAGCATCAAAAGTATTGGCATAATTTAAAATGGTCATGTGAAAGTCATGCACACTTTGATCCTCTTTCATTCTGAGTTCTTCAAACTTTGTGGTGAGCATCTGTAGTCTGGAATTCTTTACCTTAGATGTCCCTTCTTAAGTAGTTATCAAGATCTCCCAGGCAACTTTAGCAACTTTGCACCGTTTAATTAGTCTAAACATATTTTTATCGACTCCATTATACAATGCATTCAACGCCATTGAGTTTCCAAGAGCTAGCTCGTCTTCTTCCTTGGACCACTCACTTTCAGGCTTTAGTTGTTCAGTTTTGTTGCCGTCTTTGTCCACTCTTACCGGTGGTTCCCATCCCATCAGAACCGCTTTCCATGTCTTGCTATCAATGGATTTTAGGAAGGCGTCCATGCGAGACTTCCAATAATCGTACTTAGAAGCTTAGGAGTAACTAACACAATTACAACTCAATAACACAAACTCCTAAACTTGCATCAATGAGATACAAGAAAGGCTCACAAAATTACAAGACTCAAAACCCTAGAATACTTTTCTTGAATGACGGCTTTGATAGCTTGCTAGGTTTTTCGTCCTTCAAATAAATACTCCAAGCAAAACAGGCTGAACACCATATTGGGCTTAGATCATATAATTTCCAAGAATCAGAACCAAATCTCAAGTTTCCTAAAATGTTAGAGCATCTTTAGGAAATAAATACAATGCTGATTCTAGTCAAATATAAAGCCGATTCTGGTTAAATACGCATCTTGGAGTACAAGTAAAAAGGCGTGGATTCCTTATATAGATAGAGAGGCGTGAATTCCTTATATAGAAATAACGCGTAATTAATGTTGTGAATTCTGAACATACAGGCGCCAACACACATGTTGAAACATTTGGTCCAACATCTTGCTTGTATATTTGTTTTAGCAAAATGAGGCCAATACACAAATATCCAACACATAACATCTCATTGATCTCTCTTAGCAGATTGTCATGCCCAGCAGCTTTGATTATGTCGACTGGTAAATCCTTTGGGAACGATAAAGCTGTAGTAGAAGCTGATGAGGTAGATGCTGCCATTTCTGAAGTTAGGGTTTTGGGTTTTGCTAATTTGAGAGAGGAAGAAATTGCTCTGTGGTGTTGAAGAAGAAAGTGTATGTAGTGAAAGTGTAAAGTGTGCAAGTGATTAAGTGATTTTGTTTAAAAGCAAAATAAAGCACACATTAAAATAAATCAAAAAGAACTGTGAACCATCATTAATTGTTTCAAACCAATCAGAACGTGTGTACGTGTTGACCATTTAGCGCCAAAACGTTTTAGTAAAAAATACTTAAACGTTTGCAATTCATTTCCTTTTCAGAGGCTTAACCTTCAGAGGTTAGAAATTTCTCAGAGTCTGAACTACTTCAGATGCTGAAATCTAAAGTACTTCAGAGTCTAAAAATGAATCTTTCAGGACATTTTAAAATATATGATCAGACATGATTTTTCAAGGTTTTATTTCTGAACATTATGTTTAATAAATCAAGTGTCCTAAAAAACATTTTTAACCTTAAATATTATTCCTCTGACTTGTCATTCAGGAGTTGAGATTTACTTACCTGATGTTGAAGCTTTGTTGTTTTGATGACATTTTGTTCAACTGTAAGCCTTTTATTTATGTACACTTTAGGCTTTTCTTGTCAATCTCTTTCAAGGTCAAAGTCTGGGCATTCATCCCACCATAGAGAGTTGCTATCATCACAGTCTTCTTCAAAACAACCTTCAAATTCTTCATACTCTCTTCTGTTCCTTATGTAATCCAATTCATCTTCTTCTCCATCTGACTCATCCAGAATGTGCCTTCTATGCACGATTTCTCTCGTTCCATTTACATTCACATGCATCCATGTGACTGGAAGGTCCAGAGTCTTTGTTTGACCTGCATATAAGTAAATAATTTTGTCTCTTGGCACCCACTAATTTAATTTTATTCTGATGTGGTCTATGTTATCAGATTCTAACTCTCCATCAGAACTTGAATCTTTAGAGTCTGACCCATCTTCAGAGCTCGATTCTTCAGCTCCTAGTGCTCTTTCAGATTCCATTTGCTCTTCAGGTCCTGAGAAGTTGTCTAGCTCATCCCAGGTCGTCATTCCTTTTGCCATTTCTCCTCCATTCTTCTTGAAGTTGGACCATCTTTGAAGTTTCCTTGAAAACCTTTCAAGATACTCTTCATCAGGTTCTTCATCAAGATCTTCATGTTCCATTGCTTGCTTTCCTTTCCTTGCTACTTCTGCTTCTTCACTTTTCAACTCTTCTTTACCCTTCAGAGCCAATTCATGGTCTCTGAGTAGTTCAATCAATGATTCAGGACTCATTGAATTGATGTCTTTAGTTTCCTCTATTGTATTTGCAATTACATTCCAATCCAGAGGCAAACTTCTCAGCATCTTTCTTACAAGCTCTTTGTTGCTGAGTTTGTTGTTAAAGTCTTCAAGCTTGCTTGTGATAGCTTGAAATCTTGAGCTCATTTCTCCAATGCTCTCATTTTCTTCCATTCCAAACTCTTCATATTGATCTAACAGACCATTTACTTTTGCTATCTGAATGCTTTCATTATCATCACTAATGAAGCAAACAGTAGTGGTTGTAGATTCAATATTAGAAGTTTGTTCAGCTCCTGATGTGGAAGGATTTTGATTGTTGCTCAGATCTTCATTTAGATTTAGTCCATCTTCAACTTCCTTGATAAGATCAGCAACTTGTTGATATATCTTCTGCTTCCAATCATTGAATAGCTGAGCCATGGTGTTTTTCTCATTAGGATCTTGACTGTCTCACTGTTAAGTGATTTTCCAACAGAACCAGAGCTCTGATTCCAATTGAAGGTGCATGGGAGAAAACACAAGAAGGGGGGGTTGAATTCTGTTTTGAGTTTTTAAAATCTTTTCCAGATAATAGTATCTATCAAAGTCTTTAAGCACAGCGGAATACTCAACACAAACAACTTGCAATGATGGAAGAGTAAATAAGAGAGTGAGAGAGTGAGAGAGACACAAGGATTTATACTGGTTCCCGTCACAAAACGAGAGTACTCCAGTCCCCTTGCACTTCCAAGGGATTTCACTATAATCACAAAGATTACAATCCTAGTGCTCAAGCACACAAGCAAGAGACTTTTCTAAATGCTCTAAGTCACACAAGACAGAGAGACTTCCTTGCTCAAAGTCACCCAAGACTAAGAGACTTCCTTGCTCAAATCACACAAGATAAGAGACTTCCTTGCTCTAATCACAAATATTGAGACTTTTCCAAATTACTCCCGCAGGAGTAAATACTAACTTCTAAGCTTAAAACTATTACACGATAATAACTTCAGAGGCTTTAGTTAGTTTTCAAGTTCTCACTTAATTCTGAGAGATAAATTATATGAAGATCAGTTCAGTTCCTTGTTTCTTAGTCATCAATTTTTTCTTTCACATATATATAAGAATGAGGAAAGATATTGAGACGTTGTAGAATCCCGTTGTAATTGGACAGCTGTTGATTCCTTATTTGCTTAAGCTGTAGCTTTTGAATTTACTCTAAGCAGAGCCACGTCTTCTTCACAGTTAAGCTCACGTTTTACTGTCTGTCCAAATACAGTAATAAGGTACAACTAGCTCCTAAAGAGGATAGGATCACATCCTTTATGACCGTTGTAATCAGTTGTCCTTAAAGAGATCATCAGGCTTAGTAAGAATAGTTGATGTAGCCTCTCTGATGACCAAGGGAATTCTCTAAGCTTCTCAACTCTTGTAGACATCCTGATCTTTTTTTGAGCTTCTAACCACGTTTAGCTTCTGACCACGTTTTAGCTTCTGAACTCTTTCAGAGTGTAATGATTCAGACTTTCATTAGGTTCCTTCAGAGCATAAATCAAGTGTGCATTTGTATATACTTAAGATTTTCCTGCACACTTAATTTAAACATTAGTAATATCAATTGTCCATTTAATACTTTGTTCAAAACTAAGGGTGTGTACCAAAACACATTTTGTTCCAACATAAGTTTGGTCAACATTTATGAGAAGCTCTTTGTTTTCTTAAGTTGAAATTATGTGCATATGAACCATGATGGAATTGATCTTTGAAGTGTTGTGTGATTATGTTTAACTTTATTGTGCTGGAGGTCTTTGGCTAAATTTGTTGAGATAATGTTTCGATTTCATAGAGACCAAGAGATTCCTTGAGGACAAGGAATGAGATAAGTTTGGGGATGTGATAACTTCGTTATTACACACTAAAAGTAACATAATTCAAGGGAGTTTAGAGGACCTTTTGATGTTTTTTTAAGCCTTAGAATAAGAGAAAAACTCATTTTTGAAGATTTATCTTGTGCTAAAAGAAGCAGGAAAATATGTGAAAAAAGCTGAAAAAAATGGCCTGCGCGTAGGCGCGAACTTGGGTGTTTTGGTTCTGTTTTCCTCCCTTTTTGCCTGCGCGTAGGCACGAAAGTGCTGCGCGTAGGCGCAGGTTTGATGTAGTTTTGGCGCGTAGGCGCAACAGGCATGTTCTATATAAGGAAAAGCCAAATTTTGGATCCAGGTTACGCAGTTGGTGACGAAAATTGAAGATTGAAGCTCAGTGGTCCTGGATTCAAGCAAGATTCAAGAGTTGAGACTCTCTCACACCTTGATCATGAACTCTTTGATTCTTCTCCATGTAATCTCTGTCTTTAATATGAATTGCTAGATATTTGGATTGGATTTCTAGGGGATTTTCATGTAATTAGTTTGATCTATGTGAATTGAATTAGTATGTATGAATCATGATTCAGTTTCAATCAATTATCCTTTATGCTTAATGCTTCACATAATTAGGCCAATTGTGTGATTGATCGAATGGATTTGTTTTATCATGAGAATGAAAATGGATCTTGGAACTAGGGATAATTGAACAATTGCTTGTCATTTTAGAGATATAAGATTAGTAATTGGGATTATTGAATTACGTGTGCAAAACCTCATTCAATCACAACTCATCTAAGAGATTAGAGAGTTGTGATGGATTGAGAGGATCATATTACCAAGAGATTGGATATGATCATTTTTTATTAATTCATCTTGAAACTAGTTGTGTCATTCATTAATACGAAATTTGATCCACCATCTAATTACATTGAAATGAACAGAAGAAATTCAATCGTTTCACAAACTGTTTTCTAAAAATTTCTTAAACATTGTTTCTTGAACAAAACCCCCCAATATGCTTTTAATTTTACATTTAATGCGTAGTTTGATTAGCCTTGCTTGATCTACCACAGTCCTCGTGGATCGATATTGTATTACTACTTGCGAACTATTCGTGCACTTGCGAAATATTCATCACCAAAATTCATTGAGAACAATTCAAAAACTCTCTTCATGAAGTATGTCAAAGCTTTTTTGAACCTTGATAATTTTAAACCTCAACATGCTCCATTTTCCACAAGATAAATAGGACCAAACAGGTACACTGACGAATTTCCACCCACTGATCCAGATATGGATGATGAAGTAGATGAACTTTGGTCCACATATCTCGATCCCACATTGCTCTCATGTAGAATTGGCTCTATGGCTAAGAATTATGGTTTGGTTGGGTACCAACCAAATTTGGTCTCGAGACAATTTAGCTTTAGCCAAATTCGACCAAAAAGTCTTTTCGAAACACAAAAAGACATGTTCATGGGCTCTGGTATTTCTGAAAGCTCTTTCAGAAAATATCTAAAAGTTGCGGAAGGAAATACATATGCCCTTACCACTTTTCATTTCAATAACTCATTTTACTGCACCACTGATTTCGATAGCTGGTGGGAAGCTTATTACCTGACTTGATTTCCCAACAAAGATACAATAATCACCAGGCTCGAAGAAGGATTTGATAGACCCATTGTGGAAAAGCCAAAAAGATCGATGCCGGGAGGTAATAGCTTTTACAGTCTTCTATCATATTTCGTTCTTTCTACTTTATTTGTTAATTTTATTAAGTTAACATTCTATTTGTCTTTGATTTTTAGTCTCAAAGAAGATGCTAACTGATGCACTAGATGCTATTAAGCAGACAACCAGAACTTCGACAAAAACTGATGAAACGAAGAGAGTAAGTTTTCTTTATTTTGAACCTTGTACAAATCGAAACAAATATAATCTTATACTCTGTTTTGTTATTCCTTTTCTAGGGTGTAAAAAGAACTGCTAGTTCTACTGATACCACCAGGACCAAGAAAATTAAAGAAACTGTTACAATTTCGAGTGATGCCTCTGTAAGTATTCTTTATACTTTTCCTTCATCCATTAATTTTTTACATCATGTTCCCTTATATTGGGTCGTAATTTTCATGATAACAGGAAGAAGAAGTTGAGATTCCTCTCCAAAGGAAACCAACTAAGAAATCCACTACATCAGTGGAAATACCTGATGTTGAGGTTGTGGATCCTTCAATTGCCAAGTCACCAGAGAAAGCTAATGATGACATACTTGTCGAAGATGCCACTGTAAAAGGACAAAGCTCTGATGCTGGAGAGAAAAAGAAGAAGAAGAAAAAGAAATCTAAATCTTCTGATGAGAAATCTCACAACAAGAAGAAAAAGAAAACAAAGTCTAAGTCTTCTGATGAGGGAGTTCAATCGAATCCCAATGATTCAATTCCAGTCAAGGATCCAGAAGGACCACCAACACCAATTCCTGAAAAGCTAGTTGAGGATACCATTGTTGAAGAGGTGGTGATAGAACAAGTGGTTGAAAGTGAAAATCAACCAACGGTTATTGATGGCAATAATAATGTAAGTTTTATTGATCCATATTTCGAATACTTTTATACTTCGTTTTCGAATATCTTTTTAATATGCATTTCCTTTTCTTAGGATGATCTCAAGGATCAAGCTGATGAGGCTCATAAAGATGATACTCCTAAGAATGATGCTTCGAATGATGATCAAGGAACAGGAAGACAAAGTTTCGAAAGAGACAACACAACCTGACCTTGTTGAAAACAGTAAGAAGGAAGAATCTGTGGAAACCAACTCTGCTCCTCAGGCAAATCCAGACACTTCCAATGAACATTTAGATTTCGAAGTCTCCAATTCTGATGAGGATATGCCAGAAGCTGAAATTGGAGGTTCATCAATTCTTCCAAAAACTTCTACTTCGAAATTGTCAGCAAGTCTTGGAATGTCTGAAGGAGATTTCAAAAGTCTGAAAGTTAAACAACCTGATCTTGCCTTGCAACTGTTGATGGCTAAGAAATGGGAACCAGTTCGAAGCTCAAGCAATGAGACTGGAGGTAGCTCCACTCAAAGTGACGTTGGAATCAAACAATCTGTTCGCCAAGATTCGATGCTTTTGAAACTGCACCGGGAATACCTTAATGGTGATGTTTTGCGTTCGATAGAAGAAAATCCTAGCGAAGCTTTCGCTCACAAGAACTTTCTAAGTAAATTTCATAATCCCCATACTGATGAAGCCACCTTAGGCAAGGTTATTCAACTTGAGTCAATCATTGAGAATCTTGCTAAGGCTATTCAAAAGAAGGAGTATACCATTGGACGCATAAGCCATCAAAAAATTGCTCAGGCTGCTGTCTTCGATAAGGCTAATACCTCTATCGAAAAGGTTGAACGAATGAAATCAGAGCAGACTGTTTGAGGGCAAGAACATCAAGAGTGTATTTCGAAGATTGATCAATGGAAGGACGAAATAGCAAATTTCGAAGCTGAAATTACCAAACGCCAACTCCTTATTGCTGAGGAAGAGAAGAAGTGCAAGGCTATAGATGATGCTGCTACTGCTGCTCGTCAAGAGGCTATTGACAAAGAAGCAAGGAAAGGTTTAAACTATTTTAGTGCTTCTGAAGCCTTGGATGATGAAATCAAATCTCTTCAAGCTTCTGTTCAAGTAATCGAAGTCGAAATCAACTTGATTAAAGCTCAATAAAACGCTTTGAAGTCCAATCCTTGAAGATTATTACTTATGTTTTATTTTGTTCTTTATATTTTCGAACAATTTTATCATCTTTCGAATATTTTACTTTGTAATCTGACAACGCCCATTTTGTGGCAAGTTATTATTTGTTTGCCATTTTAATTGCTTCGTTTTAGATACTTTCGAATTTTTTAAATGGACCTTCTCAATTCAAACAAATCTTAAAATTCAATCGAACTTTATCCTTTAATTTCTGTAACTAATCCTTGGAATTAACGGCGAAAAAATCTCTTTACATTCCTAGATATGTGTAACTAACAATTATTTTTTAAAAACCGTGTTGACTCTTTTCCCAAGATGGTCAAACCAATTCATCCATTTATTGTATCGCGAGAAACAAGAGATTTTCCAACTACCAACCAAGCAATCTTTTCCTATAAAACGGGGTGTTATCGTTGTGATTTCCTATTCATAACCCTTTCTTCCAACCTTCTTCCTTTCTTCAACATTCTTTCCTTCTTCAACACATCATGAAAGGAAATTCTAAAGGTACTGTTTCCAGCAAGAAAGAAACCAAACTTTTCTCTGCTTCTAAACGCGAGAAAAATCATCCTCCTGAAACTAAAACAAACCAATTTTCTCAAAGAATTCCATCAAGGTCTCAACGCCATGTCACCAGAAACAAGGCCAGACTTGTTGCTCAAGGTTATGCTCAAATTGAAGGAATTGACTTTGATGAGACATTTGCACCTGTTGCTCGTCTTGAGTCCATAAGACTTCTCTTAGGAGTTGCTTGCATCTTAAAATTCAAATTATTCTAAATGGATGTGAAGAGTGCCTTTCTCAATGGGTATTTAAATGAAGAAGTCTTTGTTGAACAACCAAAAGGATTCCTAGAGCCCACTCTCCCAAATTATGTCTACAAATTGAAGAAAGCCCTATATGGCCTAAAACAAGCCCCTAGGGCATGGTATGAAAGGCTCACTGAATTTCTCTTAAGTCAAGGGTACAAGAAATGAGGGAATGACAAAACCCTATTTGTAAAGAAAGAAAAAGGTGATTTCATTATAGATCAAATATATGTTGATGACATTGTCTTTGGAGGAATGTCAAGCAAGATGGTACAACATTTTGTGCAGCAAATGCAGTCAGAATTTGAGATGAGCTTAGTAGGAGAGCTAACATACTTCCTTGGACTACAAGTAAAGCAAGTGGAAGACACCATATTTGTCTCTCAAAGTAAGTATGCTAGAAATATTGTGAAGAAATTTGGTATGGATGGAGGAAATCACAAAAGAACTCCTGCAGCAACACATTTGAAGCTTACCAAAGATGAAACAGGAATTGATGTTGATCAAAGCCTATATAGGAGTATGATTGGAAGCTTATTACATCTAACTGCTAGTAGACCTGATATTACTTTTGCAGTTGGAGTATGTGCTAGGTACCAAGCTCAACCCAAGATGAGCCATCTTGCTCAAGTAAAAAGGATCTTAAAGTATGTTAATGGCACCTGTGATTATGGGATTCTTTATTGTCATAGTGAAAATTCTACTCTAGTAGGTTACTGTGATGCAGATTGGGCAGGAAGTGCAGATGATAGAAAAAGCACATCTGGCGCATGTTTCTTTCTAGGTAACAATCTCATATCCTGGTTCAGTAAGAAGCAAAACAGTGTTTCATTATCTACAGCTGAAGCAGAGTACATAGCTGCTGGAAGCAGTTGTTCTCAACTATTATGGATGAAACAAATGTTGAAGGAGTATAATGTGGAGCAAGATGTCATGACATTATATTGTGATAATCTTAATGCCATAAATATCTCAAAAAATCCTATTCAACATAGTAGGACAAAACATATTGATATTAGGCACCACTTCATAAGAGATCTTGTAGAAGACAAAATTGTTACTCTTGAGCATGTAGGCACTGAAGAACAACTAGCGGATATATTTACTAAAGCTCTAGATGCTGTTCAATTTGAAAAATTGCGAGGCAAACTTGGTCTTTGCCTATTTGAAGAATTATAGCAATTATAGCTAGTGTGCGTGCGACTGCTACTATCTTTTACCTCCATTTGGTAATGCACGCTATTTTGTGTAGTGTTGAAACATCTGAAAAATTAGTAAGAATATTGTGTCTGTTGGTGATAAGAAGGATGTTTCTGGTGGTGAGAAAGTGTTTGATAGAGGACGATTTGTGGGGTTCTTCCCTGATGTGCTTAACAAATTCTAAGGAAGATGATGCAGATGATGTAGGTGGTGATACTGAGGTGGAGGAAGAGCATTCTGATGCAAGTCCTCTTGTTTGTTCTGCTTGATATTTTGGAAGTTATTGTGTGGGCTATGCCTTGATTCTGATTGCACCTGCAACTCTATGTCTCTTTGCTCTGGTTCTCTATGGTTCTCTGTTCTGGTACTACGTATTGCTCCTATACTCTTTGACAAATTTATGCCTAAAAAGGGGGAGTAATATATCTCTGATTTTCTGAAGGTGTTCTGTTTTTGTGCATAATGTGACTTCAAATGCTATAGCATCTGGTATAGCATGTTCTGTCTGATAATGATATACAGGTTTGAGGGGGAGTAATCTCATTCCCATGCATGAACTAAGGGGGAGTAGAATTTATTTTTCTACTGTTGATGAATGTTCAGATTCCATGCATACATGTATGACTCTATGACTCTATAGGAATTTATTTTTCCTAATATGTGTGGAATTTATTTTTCCACAGCATAAAATGAAGGAGTCTTATTTTTGAATCCACTATTATGAGAGTTTATTTCTCTCTAGTTGTACTTCATGAGGCTAGATGTGTATGATCCGCTGTTGCATGCCTCTGATGTTATTGTCTGCTTTCTTTCCTAGTTGTGCGTTTATGTTGACTCGAAGGAAAGTATGATCTGCATCTCTCCACAAACTGGTCTAAAGTTGTTTTAGCCAAAATTTGCCAAAGGGGGAGATTGTTGGGTTTTTGTATGTTGGCTACAATTTTGCAAAAACTAACTCTAGCCAAGATGCTGGACAAGATGCTGTAGCATATGAAGTACAACATTAATGTTACTGTGTTGCGCAGATTTTTTATACAAAATCTCAGAAAGATCTGTTTCAGAATAAAAGATTGAGCACGTTTTAATAGACCAAGCTGCGCCTTGTTCCTTAAGTTTCTGAAGGAGGTTTATATTATTTATCTCAATAAAATAATTAAATCTTTGAAGAAAATATATTTGAAGAAAATCTTTTAAAGTCAATCTTTAAAGAATATTTGAAGTAAAGCTTTTTTGTTGATCATCTCAATGGTTCAGACTAATTCTGAAGCTTTTTCTTGTGCAACAAGGACCTGCGATCTCAAGGCTATATATATGAAGACCTAAACCTTGTTTCAATTGATCAAAAGCCGTGTTTTACTAAAGTGTGAGTTTTAGGGTTTTTGAGTTTTGCTTGTTTATTGTGAGCCTTCCTTGTGTCATCTTGATGCAAGTTTAGGACTGGGTTTATCGAGTTGTATTGTTTAATTCTCTTAAGCTTTTAAGCACGGAGAATAGGTTGTGTGAACTTGCTCCAAAGCTTTTAAGCACGGAGGTAGGTTTGTTTGAGTGATTCAAAGTTTCTGTTACAGTGAGTAACATACTGAATATTGTTCTGATAGGAGTGAGACGGGGTCTCATATCTAGGAGTTCCTAGGTAGAGTATAGCACGGGTAGTAGCTAGGTGATAAGTTGTAAACGGGGCGTTTGCTGAGAACTTAGAACTAGTACTATTATAGTGGATTCCTCCTGGATTGGTATCCCCCAGAGTAGGTCGTGATTACGCCGAACTGGGTTAACAAACCTATTGTGTTTTTACTGTTCTGCTATTTTACTGCTGCATTATTTTCTGTGATTTATTGCTACGAACATTGCTGTAGCATCTTGCGTAGCATCTGTCTACAGGGTGTCAGATTTTCAAATACCTACTCAAATAAGAATCTTAAATTGTCTTAAATAAGAATCTAATCTCTTTCTTATCTTGTTAAATGTTTATAAACTTAATTGATAAGGAGAACAAATTAATAAACATAATTGTGTTTGCATAGATGAAGGTAGTTAAGATTGTGCTCTTAATTATTTTTATCAGACTCAGGAGTTGAGCTTGCAAACCTCACACTCTGAGAGTTAGGTATGTAGATACAATCAAGTTTATCAAATTGTTCTTATACTGATTCAACTTAATTATGGATAAAACTTAGGGGGAGCTTGCAAACCTAACCCTAATGGTTTATCAAACTCAGGGGGAGCTTACAAACCTCAACAACCTGAAGTTGACATAATTAAATTAATCAACAACAATTGTGTTTAATACTTTATGTTTGTCATCATCAAAAAGGGGGAGATTGTTGGAACAAAATGAGTTTTAATTATAAAACACCCTATGTTTTGATGATAACATTGTATTAAATGGACAATTGGTATTACTAATGAATGATCTAGTGTGCAGGAACAAAGTAAAAATTTTATCCACTCAGATCATCATTTAAGCCTCTGAAGGACACAGTCTGAAGCGTTAAGACTCTGAGAAGCAAGAAGCTTCAGAGCCTCTGAAGAAGTCCTCAGATGCTAAAGAGAGAAACATAGTCTGAAGCTTGCGTACATCATTAGAAGATCAACGAAATGTTATTATCAGATTCTGAAGAACACTTTCTGAAGAAAGACAGCTCATAACTAATGGAATAGTACAACGGTCTTATCAACAAAAAGAAGATTGCACAACCAACGGTCCTTTCTCAACGTCTTTATACCTAGAGTATAAATAGAAGACATCCTGATAGAGAAAAGATTACTGGAAGATTATCCAAACTCAGAGAAAGATTCAAAGTGTATTAAAGCTGTGAACTGTTGTTATTCTTTCTTGTGTAACCTTCTAAGTAAAATATCTTTTGATATTGTAGGCTCTGAACTTAGTGTTTAGAGAGTCTAGCTTAGAACTTTCAGTCCTACTTAATCTGTGTATTAAGTTGGTTTGTGAAGTCTCTTATCTTGTGTGATTTGAGCAAGGAAGTCTCTTGTCTTGTGTGACTTGAGCAAGGAAGTCTCTTTGTCTTGTGTGACCTAGAGCAAGGAAGTATCTTGTCTTGTGTGACTTGAGCAAGGAAGTCTCTTTGTCTTGTGTGACCTAGAGCAAGGAAGTCTCTTGCTTGTGTGCTTGAGCATTACTGTGTAATCTTTGAGATTATAGTGAAATCCCTTGGAAGTGCAAGGGGACTGGACTACTCTCGTTTTGTGAGAGGAACCAGTATAAAATTTCTGTGTGTGCACTCTTTCTCCTCTCTCTCTCACACTGTCTTTTGTGTTTTCTGTTTTTGTCTAGCTTCTTTCATCCGCAGCGTTTCAATCTGTTTTCTAGTAAAAGAATTAATTTTTCAAAACACAATTCCTAGGTAGAGTATAGCACGGGTAGTAGCTAGGTGATAAGTTGTAAACGGGGCGTTTGCTGAGAACTTAGAACTAGTACTATTATAGTGGATTCCTCCTGGATTGGTATCCCCCAGAGTAGGTCGTGATTACGTCGAACTGGGTTAACAAACCTATTGTGTTTTTACTGTTCTGCTATTTTACTGCTGCATTATTTTCTCCCCCCACCCCTTCTTTTGTTTTTCACCTTCACCTCTCACTAACGAGAGTAGTCCAGTCCCTTGTCTTCACAAGAGATTTCACTATAATCACACAAGATTACACAATTGCTCAAGCACACAAGCAAGAGACTTCACAATGCTCAAGCACACAAGCAAGAGACTTCCAAATTCTCAAGCACACAAGCAAGAGACTTCCAAATGCTCAAGCACACAAGCAAGGGACTTCTCAATCTTATATAAAATAAGATAGGCTAATTTGAACTAAGCACCTAAGACTTTTACTCTATTTAACTTTGAATAACAGTTACAGAGAGTTACAACTTCTTGAAGAAAGTAGTCAGAGTTTAAAGTCTTGTGCAAATGTTAACTTTGATAGCTTAGAGTGTAGTTTTTGAAAGTTGTTGATGTGCAAGATTGATTTTCCGGTTTACACAGAAGAGGCAAACTTTCCCAAATGTCTAGGTACTCTTCCTTCTGAGGTGTTGACTTGATTCAAATCAAAATTTCCATTTGGTACGCAGAGGAGAGTCCTTCTTTTAATAGTTATGCTTTGGAAAGGTGTTTCGGAGTACTATTGAAACTGCTTCTGAGTGCAAACTCTTGATGGCTTCTGATGGCACTAGTTTGATCTTCTGAGAGTCTTCAAGTCCTTCAGAGCCTCTGACTCAAGTCAGATTCTATCTTCTTGTATTTTCTTGCATTCTTACAAGGTAGATTTTTAGTATGCCAACTGTGAATTAATACTTTGTTATCATCAAAACTTCATTACCATCATAGGGTTTGTATGGAAAACCATTCTTGTTCCAACATATTGCATTGAAAAATTGAAGTTAAACAAAATCGCAAAGTTGATCATTAGAAAATTAAACTACATACTTCAAAATAATACTTTATATGTATCAAGTGACTTGAAATCGTCAATGATTTAATTTGAACTAATAATTGTTGGAACAAGGTTGGTTCTGCAACTAATAACCTTATGAGTTTTGATGATAACAAAACATAAGAGAACAATTTTGTGCACTAACTGTTTTATTAAGTGTGTAAATGAGTAATATAGAAAGTTGATTCTGAGATAGTAAAAGAAGTGATTCTGGACTCTCAAGTTTAAGGGACTCTGGAATCTAAACTAGGTGAAGAAAGACTCTGAACGAGTGAAGTTCTGGTATCTGTCACTAGCGTTGAATTACAGACTCTGAGCAGAACATATACAACTACAGAATCTCAATCTCAGAGATTGAAGGAAAAACATTTAGCGTCCAAATTTTTTAGCGTCAACAATTAATAGACTCTAATTAAAAACATTTAGCTGCCAAATTTATAGATGCTACTTAAAATTTTAAAATAAAAATATTAGCATCAACAGTAGCGTCTATTACACTGATGCAAAGTTGTGTTTAAAATTAAATTACCAAAATGGACACTTGCGTTAATAATTCTGGACGCTGAATAGACACTAATAGCATTAGAAATGCTCTGACGCTAAAATCTTTGAAGCTAAATCACAGTTTTCTTGTAGTGTCAAAATAAGATTTAACAGAGCTTCAACCTTAATTATAATACGAAGTCAAAGATCAAGAAATAGACGTTGGAACTTAGAAGAAGATCTCTTGCCATCAATGCTCAATAAAATATTTCCTTATGAAAAACATACTAGGAAAACAAATATGGAAAGCACGACAACGATAAACCTAAAGACTTGCGATTGTGCAATCAAGGGATACGCTCTCAAATCAAAGTCCAACGGTACAATCCTTCATTAGCTATAAAAGCAGAACAAGAAGAATTTGAAGATACAACAATTGAACATTAAAAAGTATACACACATATAGTCTTCAATTCTTTTGTAAATATTTTTAGCAAACACTTAGCTTTGTAAATTATCTAAGTGTATGAGTTCAACTATCATTTGTATAATCTGCTTACATAGAAGCAATATTGTAAACACAAAGGAATTGTAATCAATAGTTGTTAAATTTTCTTGAGGGACTAAGGTTTGCCAGCTACCTCAAGAAGTCATTGACAGTGGTGAGTGAGGTTATAATTTGTCTAGATTATTGGATTAAGTCCTTGAGGTGCAAGGAAAAATCACTCGGATGGAGTGGACTGGAGTAGCCTCGTTAACGGTGAACCAGTATAAAAATCACCTTATCCTTTTGTTTGTTGTTGTTATTATTTTATTCATCGTGTTTTTGAAGTCATGAGATTGAGTTAGAAGCTTATGAACCTTAGTAGCTTTAAAGTCTAGCTGTGACTCTGAGAAATTTAACCTTCCACAATCTAAAGGAGATGAACTCTGCTCATAAGATATTGAAGAAGAAGAACTATCATCGCTCTCCAGAAGGATCAATTAACTCTGGAAGCACATACAAAGGAGACTCGGAAGCTTCAATAGATCTGGTGGATGAGTTGAATCATCATCAGGCCAGAGAAAGCCAAATGCAGACCGAGAAGTTATCTATTATGGGTCACTACAGAAGTGAGTGTCCCTAACTGAATGATGAAAAGTCCAAGAACAAGCTTCTAAAAAAGAAGGTTCTCATGGCTACATGCGATGACTCTCTTAGTGACTATGAAGAATAAGACAACCTAGCGATCATAGCGAAAGCAGAAGCATCTGGTACATATTCAGACTCAGACTCTGAAGATGTATTTTCTAAACTCACTCATTATGAACTTGAAATTTCTTTATGTGAAGTATTAGAAAGTAAATGTAAACTATAAGATAGGTACATAAAATTAAAACAAAAGCTCATAACTAAAACTAAAGAACTAACAGAACATGTAAAAGATGGTAAAAGAGAAAATTCTTAGTTTAAAAGTAGAAAAACTTAATCTTAGGAGTAAATGTGAAAAACTAGAAACTATAGTTCAGAACCTCTAAGAGAATCAGAATTTATGTCTAAAAACTACGAAGCATCGTTTCAAAAGTTTTTAGCCAATAACATAGATAAAAGTAAAATGGCCTCCATGATTTATGGAGTAAGTAAATATGGTAGAAGAGGAATTGACTATGTTCAACCTAGAACTCCTAACCCTAAAACCAAAAGAGTATGTGATAAAACCTAAAGAACTTTATACACATTTCACTTATGGTCGTAACCATAGCATGGACTCTCACCATAAAGCCAAGTCACATAAAATCTATGGCAAAACAAACAAAGGACCAAAAAGAATATGGGTACCTAAAAGCAAGATAATATATGTTGCATATCTCCTTAGCAATTAAGTCAAAACACCAGTCATAGTACCTAGACTTTGGGTGCTCATGACACATGACAGGAGAAAGACATATGTTCCAAGACTTGGAACTTAATCCTTGTGGAACAGTTGATTTTGGAGGAAATAAAAAAGGAATAATAATATGTAAAGGAACCATTGGTAATAGTTCTCACCCTCCATTAAAAATGTTTTGTTAGTAGAAAGTCTTATGCATAATTTGTTATCTATTAGTCAATTAAGCGATAGTGGTTATGATATTATCTTCGATTCACAGTCATGTAAAGTTGTGAGTCAAAAGCATGGCTCAATACTATTTAAAGGGAAAAGGAAGAACAATATCTACAAAATAAAAGTGTACGAATTTGAAAAACAAGATGTTAAATATTTTATGTGTGTGAATCAAGAGCAATTGACATGACATACACGATTGGGTCATATTAGCATGAGAAAAATTTCTAAGCTTAATCAACTCAATTTAGTCAGAGGTCTTTCTTATCTGATGTTAGGGGTGTTCAAAAATTCAGTTAACTGAACCAAATTATAATTCAAACTGCACTGAACCATATTTTAAACTGAACCATTTAATTTAGTTTTGAACTGAACCATTTTTAAAAAACAGTTACAATTCAGTTTATATCTGGTTCAGAATCAGTTTAAATTTTTGAACCGGTTTTTATTAAAATAGAATATTTAATTTTTTTTTAATGTTTTATCAATAAAAAATTTCTAATTTTTTTTGGAAAAAAAGTTCTCGATTTTTTCGAAAAAAAAATTTCGCCTTTTTTTCGGGAAAAAAGTTTCCAATCTTTTTTCGGGATAATTTTTCGAAAAAAAAAGTTCTCGATTTTTCCGGATAAATGTTTTTTTTCGGGAAAAAATTTTCGTTTTTTTCCGGCAAAAAGTTTCCGATTTTTTTTCGGAAAACTCTCGATTTTTCCGAAAAAAAATTTCCGACCTTTTTTCGGGAAAAAATTGTCGATTTTTCTTTCGGCAAAAAGTTTTCGATCTTTTTTTGGAAAAATGTTTTCGATTTTTTTTTCGGAAAAAAGTTTCCGATCTTTTTTCGAGAAAAAAATTTTGATTTTTTTTCTTTCGGAAATTGGTTGAAAATAGTTTTTCAAAAATAAACCGGTTTTAAACCAGTTATCTGAAACTAATCCAGTTAAAAGATGTGAACTGGTTCTAAACCTGTTATGTTAAGAAACATGACATCCATGGAAGAAGGCGAGAAAATAGCTCAAAAATGTATAATATTAATGAAGGAATATATTACAATTGAGAAAAGTTATTTACAAATGACTATGACAAAGCCTATTTATAGGCTAACTAACTAGACTAACTAATTAGTAACTAGAGCAACTAACTATATCTCTAATAGCCTCCCGCAAGGTGGAGCATGTTCACAACACTGTTGGAACAAAATGAGTTTTAATTATAAAACACCCTAAGTTTTGATGATAACAAGGTATTAAATGGACAATTGGTATTACTAATGAATGATCTAGTGTGCAGGAACAAAGTAAAAATGTCATCCACGTAGATCATCATTTGAGCATCTGAAGGACACAGTCTGAAGTGTTAAGGCTCTGAAAAGCTAGAAGCATCAGTGCCTCTGAAGAAGTCCTCAGAGGCCAAAGAAAGAAACACAGTCTGATGCTTGCGTACATCTTCAGAAGATCAAAGAAATGATATCATCAGATCCTGAAGAACTCTCTCTGAAGGAAGACAGCTCATAACCAATGCAATAGTATAACGGTCCTGTCAAAGAGTACAACTGTCTTGTCAACAAAAAGGAGAGTGTACAACCAACGGTTCTTTTCTCAACGTCTTTATACCTAGAGTATAAATAGAAGACATCCTGATAGAGAGAAGACTACTGGAAGATCATCTGAACTCAGAAAGATTCAAATTATATTCAAGCTGTGAACTGTTGTTATTCTTTCTAGTGTAATATTCTAAGTAAAATATCTTTTGATTAGTTTGTAAAATATCTGTTGTTAGAGAGTCTTGTTTAGAACTTTCAGTCCTACTTAATCTGTGTATTAAGTTAGGTTGTAAAGTCTCTCTGTCTTGTGTGATTTAGAGCAGGAAGTCTTAAGTCTTGTGTGACTTGAGCAAGGAAGTCTTAAGCTTGTGTGCTTAAGCAAGGAAGTCTCTGATCTTGTGTGATTAGATCAAGGAAGTCTCTTTGTCTTGTGTGACCTAGAGCAAGGAAGTCTCTTGCTTGTGTGCTTGAACATTAGTTGTGTAATCTTTGTGATTATAGTAAAATCCCTTGGAAGTGCAAGGGGACTGGACTACTCTTGTTTTGTGAGAGGAAACAGTATAAAATTTCTGAGTGTGTTTTCTCTGTCTCTCTTTCACTGTTTTATTTGTGTTTTGTGTTTGGTCTGATTTCTTATATCCGCTGCATTTTAATATCCTTTCAAGAAAAAGAATTAACTTTTCAAAACACAATTCAACCCACCTTCTTGTGTTTTTCACCTTCAAACACTTCCAGCTTGACATGAGCAATACAAAGTAAAAAATACAATCAAAGTAAAATGAAGCTCAATATCCAAATTGGTAGCAGTGAGGTGCATAGCTCTTAGAAGTCTTCGACCAACTAATGGGCCCTTCAAGATTCTTCCGGCGTCTCCACAACATTCACTCCAAAAATATCAAGGTACTCCACTCTTTGGAGTAACCATCCAAATGCCAAAGGCAACAAAAGCTAAACCATCAAGCAGAAACCACATCTCAAGGTTTAACCACTTGTAGGAAGCAACAATCCAAAGCTTAACCACCATAGGGAGAAGAAAATCAACAAAGCCAACAATGGACACAAAGCTTAACCATCAAGAGTACCAAACACTCATGACAGAAGCAAAATAGAGAATACCAAAAGGTCCGATGGCTATAAAGTGAAGCAACAACATTCAAGTGGTGCTAGAGGTAATTAACACATCAAAGGACCAAGAAATCAACGAGAAAGATCAAGTAGCATGATTGATGGCTAGAGAATGAAGCATCAATACTAATGTTGTGCTCAAGATGAGATAGCACATCAAAAATCCAGCTAATCAATCCATAAAGCAAGTAAATACAACCTGCTCAAGATATAGCATAATAGCAACAAAGCCATTATGGCTAATCACCTGCCTAGAACAGGGCAACAAAGAGTAGATCAAAGAAATCAAACCGATCGATCTTCAATCTTCACAATAAGAGAGAGCTAGTAACAAGCACAAGGGGTCTTCAAAGAAGACTAAACTCCAACATCTTGTAGGCAGCAACATGCATTGCACTATCAAGAAGAAACTGTTATGTGGCTTCAACATAGAATTTTAAGAAAATGAATTATCCATTCATTCCAAGCACAAAATAACTCCTGTTACCAACGGTAACCTCTGTGGGTCTGCAATAGAGAATTGCTAGGCTAATTGTTGTTCCAAAAAAATTTCAATTCCCTTATCTCTATCCAATTTTGAGTAGAACATGGAAATTGGCATGAATGTGTCTGCTGCTCATAGACACCAAACAGTAGTAACAGAAGAGTCAAAACATCCAACCAGTGGAAACATAATGCCATCAACACTGAACCAAACTCATAATATCCATGCTAGAAGAAATCAATGATCCAATAGAGACGAAAGGAATTCCAAACTTCAATTTAATTTTTATAGCATACAAAACACCATCATAGATACACCAAATCGAGTTGAACCAGCAACGAAATAACCAAGGTATGAGATCCAAATTTGTCTTCAAAAAATATTTGCACACTGATAAGCGAGTAACAGAGCACCATATAGAAACAATATTGCATGCCAAACAACCATACTGATTAACCAATGCACCAAAGGAGATAGCCACAACAAATCATGAATTTCCAAAAATCTCAAATATTGAATCATATATCTTTCGCAGAACATGAGCATGACGTTACAGACTTTAACTTTCCAATCATAACAATTAATAAAGGGAGCCAAAGTCATCACAAATCCAACAAATCTAAATTTAATCAATATAACCACTCTAAATCTAACAAATCTGATAGGCTGTAAATAAACAATTCCAAACTTCAAATTAACAGAAAATTGAGTCTGAAAACAAACTGAATATGCCAAACCTTAGAGTAAGAGAAGCAGAATTTATGACCAAACACTTCGTTGCGAAAGTCGTGAATCAACTATACTCTAGACTAATCAATGAATCTTGGCTTGAATCAAACACCAGAACAATCCTTCTATGTCTATAATGAAAAACTTTTCACAAACACCTTGGAAGCTATGTCAAATAGAAACTGGAGTCACAATATGGAGATTTATGATTTGCAGTAGCAAGTCGATACAAAAATCCGCAATAAAATTGAACGGAAATCAACAAGGATAGGGCACCAGATCGGCAATTCTCGGCAACGAACGCTCATAAACGAAATTGTTGCTCAAATACTTCAATAACAGTAAAGATTCAAGGATCTGGATATGCGGAGAAGATGAATCGAACGAGAAATTGGAATCCAATCAAGAAGTAGAACAAGAAGTTGAGAAAATTGAATCGAACAAAAATCAGATCAAAACAGAAATTGATCAGAGAGATTGAATCGATTGGAAGCGGTGGAAATAGAATCAATGAACTGAAAAGCGATCAAAATTGAAATCGATAACCCTAGAATTTGGGAAAAAGATGAAGAATTGCGATTGAGGTGAAATCGCATAATGAAAAGGAAACGGAAATCGATCGGAACAGAAACAAACTCAAAGAGAAATCAAGAGTGCTTGAAAATGAATTTCTCAGGAAAAATAAAAAAGAAAGCAATGGAAAGTGAAGGTTGAGAAAATTAAATTTTCTCGAGAAAATGCAGCGGGAAAATTTCTCTAAGGTGGATACCATATTTGCTCTGATACCATGTTAAGAAACATGGCATCCATGGAAGAAGGCGAGAAAATAGCTCAAAAATGTATAATATTGATGAAGGAAAATATTACAATTGAGAAAAGTTATTTACAAATGACTATGACAAAGCCTAGGCTAACTAACTAGACTAACTAATAAGTAACTAGAGCAACTAACTATATCTCTAATAGGTTATGAACCGAATTGTAACTGGTTTTAAAAATAAACCAGATTTTATGAAAAGTGGTTCCAGTTACTGAACTGAACCATTTATATGGTTCAGTTCAGTTCAGTGCAGTTCATGAACCATGAACACCCCTATCTGAAATTCACTCCAGAGGCTCTATGTGAAGCATGTTACAAAAGCAAGTTTTCAAAAACTTCTTTATAAAATCCAAAAATGTTGTTTGTACCTCTAGACCATTGGAGCTCTTACACATTGATCTTTTGGTCCAGTTAAGAATGCATTAATCAATGGTAAGAAATATGGACTAGTCATTGATGAATATAGTAGATGGATATGGGTGATACCTCTAAAATATACATAATTTTAGTAGTCATTTTACTTAATAAATATTGATTGTTGCTTAAGTTACTTAGCTATATATTTTACTACAATTATCTTGTTTTGCATTTTGCAGGTCAAAAAGCAAGAATAAGTGGAAATGAATAATTTCCAGGCCCAATTCGATGATTATGCAAGGTATGACATCACATGAGCATTAAGAGACACTTCCTTTATGAAGGGATAACCAAAAGTGAGCTTAAGAAGCATAAATTCATGCATTATAGAAAACGGAGCTGTTACACTTTGCATTAAAGAAGGAAATAAAAAATATAAGGAGAATATTAACATGTACACGAAGGGCACATGTTAAGGAAGTAAATTTAGAAAGTATTTGTTGAAATTAGTTGTGCAACTTATCTCTCCAGCATTAAATTTCTTGCAACATTAAATGCACAATTTCTATTTTAAGGGCACATGTTAACATGACCCAAAATATAAAGCCTATCACAACCATCACAACATATTAGCATCAGAAGTAATTTGATGCTAACTAATCACAAAGAAGAATAAATCGGCACACCCGGTAAGGTTGCACCACAATCAACAATGAAATTATTACCCGTAACATATTCAGATGATTTGTGAATTAGGTAACGAACCAAAGATGTTAATGCAGGATCCGACATAACCAAACTTCTCAAAGGGGTTATTTTCGTGATCACATTATTTAGCCAAGATTTCTGTAATAATTTTTCAGTGATTTCAGATTTGAAAATTCCAGGAGATATTGAATTCACTCTAATTTTGTGTATCCCCAATTCCAAAGCCATAACCTGTTAAATATCCACACAAAATTATATTAATAATATATGCTAGCTGCATTTAAATATCATATAAGAAGTGTTTCATTTGAAAAATATTCTATTTTAAAATAATTGTTACTTTAAATATTAACACAAAATTATTTGTTATTATTATTATTAATATTTTTCATTAATATAAACTCAATTAATCATTCTTTTAACAATTGTTCAAAATCTAAATACATTTTTATGAGACAAAAGTAGTAATGATAAAATACTCATTTTAGTCATAAATGTGTAAGACTATTTCATCTTTCAGACCTTAATCTGGATAGATTTGGCTGCTTCAGGTCATTGATCTCAGACCATTGATAAGAGATTCCCGTTAAAATAGAGGTGCATCTCCATACACTTTAGCGATCAAGTGTGTAAGCTCCGATTGTAAGACGTGTTAAGATTAGATATTTATATATGGATTAGACCATATGATCGGTGTTAGACTTTTTTTTTTTTTTTAAGCAACGATCGGTGTTAGACTTCATAAGCATAGCATCAGTATTTCTTTTTGGTTCAAATAGAATTAGGACTTTTTTAGTACAAAGAGAAATATGACTTTATATAAGCGGATTGCCTGCATAATGGGATCTAATGTGTAACTTATTGGAACTCTAATTAATTCCAATATTTCAAATAACCGATTTTTCTAAAAGATTAAGCTGTTAGGAACTGCTACATCAATGATTTTATATTATTTATAACACTCTCCCTCACACAAGAGTCCACTTGGACTTGAAGCCTGGATAATGCATAGGTCCACCTACCATATGCTTGCTTAAATTCCACTTTTTAATTAGAAAGTGAGGAGAGCGGGGATCAAATTCTAAACCACTTAGTCATAGAGACTCTGATACCATGTCAAATAACCAATTATCCCAAAAGTTTAAGCGGTTAGGAAATAATACATCAATGGTTTTATATTATTTCTAACACAATATTTACCGCTAAACAGTTACGATCCGTTTGATGGTTAGGAAATATAAAATTATATTACATCCTGTCACAATCGAGTGTTTGATGAGACAAAATAATATGATAAGTTAAACCTAAAACTAATCCTAATTTATTTCTTTAGTTAAAATTCTTATCGTGATTATTGGTTGGGTTAGAAATTAGCAGAATATTTTAAGAAAACAATTTAGTGATTTGCCTCTATAAAATACAATTTAAAATAAAACTTGAATTATAATAAAATATAAATAAAGAATAATTTGATATTAAATTAAAAAATATTAGTAATTATTCTGTCACCAGAGTAATTTTGTAATTTAAATAATTAAAAAATTAACATATGAATATTAGTTTTAAAATATTTGAACAAATTAAATATAATTCTCATACAAGAATAATTTTTTTATTTACATATAATATGTATCATACATCTATTTAACTTATTTAGCATGCATAGTAATTTTTCTTAAAAGAATCAAAAGTGTCAATTAATATTACCATTGTAAGCATGTTGAGGCCTGCCTTTGAAGTTGTATATGCAACTGCACCAACTTGTTGACCTCGATTTAAACCAGAAGTTGAACCAATATTAATAATTGATCCCTTTTGCTTGGCATCACACATGAGTTTGCATACATATTTTGATACCAAAAAACTACCGGTTAAGTTTATTTTGAAAACATTATCCCATTCCTCCTCAGACAAATTCAATGGAGATTTAACACTTCCTACACAAACCAAACATGATCAAATAAAACTGTTCATTTTCTAAGGAACTTAAATGAGATTTTTTTAGGATGCATAGGTCCGAATATGGTACCCATACTCATATGCGTACTAAGGTTCCGTTTGACCCGACTTTTTTTAATTTAAATTCTCTTTTTAATTAAAAGTTAGGCCAAACACATTTTTAACAAAGCTCTTAACCGTAAAAAGCAGATTTTTTTCAATGTGCAAAATTGGATTAAATGAGCTTCTAGAAAAAGAGGTTGAAACCTAATTTTGAAAAAAAATCCGGAGTTTTTTTTGCAATGATCCCGCTTCGAATCCCACTGAAGGCTCTTTTTATTATTTTTTTTCATTTTTTAGGTTGTTTTCATTTAAATATTATTAGTTGTTATTATCTTTTTTTAAATTTTTTATCTTTGGTACAAATCTTTTATTAAAAAAATATATTTTACTAAACAAATTTTAGATTAAAGATAACTTTGAAGTTAAAAAAAACAATAATTACCAAACAACTTTTGCTCTGTTTTTGAAAGTTCTTATTTTCACTTTTAGTTTTCGATCATCTTCTAAGAGCTAAAAAAGCCGGGCCAAACGGAGCCTAAATAGAGCTGTCAAAAAAGTCTCATATTAAAAGTCTTCTTTTTTTGGCCCCCTTTTAAACCCAAAATATTATGTCCCTTTTAGTAGAGATTTGTTTCTATTTCTTTTTAGACCCAATCCCTATATTATTTAGTTTGAATCTTGACCCCTTTATGAGGCTTATTATTGACCCACAAAAATATATAAAAAGTAAAAATATATATAAGTCTTGTTCAACAAAAAAAAAACTCCAGAACTTTTTTCTCGAGATAACTGCAAAACTTTTTTCTTGACAAAATTTCGAAGATTTTTTTCCAAAAATATTCCGAAACTTTTTTTCTCGAGATAACTCAAGAACTTTCGAAAAAGTTTTTCTCGAGATAACTCTAGAACTTTTTTCTCGAAAAAATTTCGAGGATTTTCTTCCGAAAATTTTTTGTTACTTTTTTCTCAACAAAATTTCTAGGATTTTTTCCCAACAACCTTCCAAAACTTTTTTTCTTGAGATAACTCCAGAACGTTTTCCTCGAAAAAGTTTCGAGGATTTTTCCCAAAAGGTTTCCGAGACATATTTCGAGAAAGATCCAGTGCTTTTTTCCTGATAAGAATATTTTTTCGAAAAAAATTCCGGAACTTTTTCGCAAAAAAATTATTCAGAAATTTATTTCCAAAAAAAAATTATGAACTATATATTTCTTTTCCGAAGAAAAATTGAGATCTTAGGGCTCATTTTAGACCTTGGACCTACTTATTCAGTATTGATTTTTCTTAACTTATTTGGGACTTATAAAAAAGATGGTGTATTATACTTATCAAGAAGAGAGGGAATTGAAATGGAACAAAAAAATCAAAATATTTTCCACTATTTTTCCACCACCGATGGGTTTTCATGATATTCACAACCGCGAATCAAGTAAGAAAAAATCAGTACTGAATGGTACATAGGTTACGAGTAACATACATGTACGGGTCATACACCAATACGAATATTTCATCATAGGAGTACTCATGCTTTAGAGGATTTTAACATTCTCATGTGCCCAAGAACAAGATGATGAATTTGGAGGTTTGCTTAAAATAGAAAAGTAATTTGCTAAGATGAAAATTATCTTGAATATACCTCTTATACCAGCATTGTTAATCAAAGTATCAATATGGCCAAAGGCGTCCCAAGCCTTCTGCACAGACTTGTTGATGGTGCTGGCATCTGCAGAGACGTCGAGTTCAACGGCCACCGCACGGACAGTTCCATATTGAGTATTTATTTGGTGGCAGAGGGAGTGAAGGCGGTCAAGGCGGCGAGCAGCAGCAATGATCCTGCAGCCTGCTGTTGCCAAATCGAGGCATAAGTCACGACCAAGGCCGGAAGAAGCACCGGTTACGAACACAACTTTGTTGTCCAGCTTGTGCCAAGGCTCAAGTTGTCCTCCTGTGACTTCTGCTGCCATTGACTTATGGATGATAGAATTGGAATTAACAATTGAGGGCAAAGAGATAGTTTATTTATATCTTGTTCCTAGCTCCCATATGTTGACATTGCATTGGGATTTGGGACGTCTTGAATAATTTGGAGAGCTTTGTTTTAGTTTTATAAAAAGAATCACAATTTTTTTTAAAAAGGTTATCATTTATTTAAATTGTAACTAAGATTTTTTTTTTTATAAATAACATCAATAATATAAAAAAGGGAGAGGGAATGAATGTAAATTTGGTCTAAACACCGGTTTGTTCGATAGATTAAATCTCAAATCAAAGAGTGAGTTCAAATAAACAAGTGAAAGATGTATTAATTAAAGCTATCTATGCAGAGAGGCTTGTTGCATTTGCACATAATCGGCCCTGCTTTGCATATTGCATGAGAAATAAAATAAAAAATTTATTTATATATCGTATTATATATGTAAGGAATGTGGGTCAAATATAGGATTTTCCTCTTATTTATTTTAAAGGTGAATTTTTAAGCACCATGTTACTCTTCTGATAAGAAAAACGTGGATGCATGAGGTTTCAATTTTTAATTCACCATATTGTTAGAGTAGTTTCTACCACAAAATTGAAGTCCCCTTGTTAAAAAATTTGGACTCAAGCAACTAACTTTTTTCTTTTACTATTACCTTCAACCAACTATTTATTTAAAAAAAAATTGTAACCAATTATTTATTTGTAGCAATTTCCTCGTGTTTTATTTTTTAAGTTTGGCAAATCAGATACGCTATTTACAACTTAATTAATTATAATATTAAATTCAGTTAACCAGATACGCTACTTACAACTTAATTAATTATAGGTTAAATTGCACTCTTAACTCCCTAAGTTTCAGAAACTTGCAATTTTAGCCCCTAAGTTTCAGAAACTTGTAATTTTGGCCCCTTATGTTTTAAAATAGCACTTCTGGCCCCTAAGTTTCAAAAAGTTGCGATTTTGGTCCTATATGTTTCAAAATAGCAATTTTGGTCCCCTAAGTTTCAGTAGTTTCGATTTTGGCCACCTATGTTTCAAAATAGCACTTTTGGCCCCCTATCTTTATCCCTTTTGCAAAAGGTCAATTTTGATCGAGTCAAAGTTGATGTGACAAGTCACTTAAGTGACTCAGCTGCCACGTCAACATTTTTTTGTTATCTTATAATTAAAAAAATATAAAAATAAAAGGAAGAAGTCACGTACTTTAAATTTATTCTTTCACTAACACACATATATAATCTCAAATCCTAAAGAATTAACCTAATCCTTCGTAACATTTATTCAAAAGGATTTCTCACTATACGTAAAAAAAATAACCTAATTCCAAATCCAAAAAAAGGAAACAATAGAAATTGAAAACCCTTCGTACTTTTTGTTATGTCATTTTGATTATGTAATGACTTCATATATGTAATGACTTGATTTGTTATGTCATTTTGATTTAGAAAAGTGTCTTGAACTTCCATTTTGAATGTAATTTCTTATATGTAATAAGTTTGACTTGTTATATATATTTTTTTACAACACTTGTTATATCATTTTAATTATGTTTTTTTTTTTGAGAAACCATTTTAATTATGTTATTTTTTTACTTTTGCAAAAGGGGTTAAACATAGGGGGTCAAAAGTGCTATTTTGAAACATAGAAGGCTAAAATCGCAACTTTATGAAACTTAGGCTAAAATCGCAATATTAATAGTTGATCGTAAATCATTTTTTTAAAAAAAATTTCACATGTTTCTGCCGAGAAGATAGTTTTTATATGATGATACGTCTCTCTCTTCACATGTTTCATATATATATGGGGTTTGCTAGTAACTTGAGGGGGATAATCTTGTAACTTTCATTTAAAATGTCCTTAACTTGCACTCACTTTGCTATTTTACACCATCTTTGTTTTAAAAAGGTACGCGGCTTAACATGGAAAACTTGATTTATCAGACAGAGTAAGTTGCTTGAAAGGCACATGACTTTTCCACTTCAATTAATTATTTTCTTTAATTAATTAAATGACATTGACATAACTACCCTTCTATTTATAACATGTTTTAATAATAAATACGAATGATATTTTTGTCCAAAGTGAAAATGTGCACTTTGCTAACTTAGACCTTTATGGTTTTAGGTGGGTCAAGTTAGCAAACC